>APFE030393078.1:22904-35847 GCA_000404065.3 Pinus taeda | reverse complement strand
ACTTCTAACTTGAATTTCTCCAACTAATTAATTTAGAAATAATTAATTAATTATTTCCAAGTAGCTGTTAAGACTAAATTCGATTTTAATTCACAATTTAATTCAAGGACAAATTTAATTGGAATATGCTTGTTTCCATATTTCAACATTATCAACTTGCATAGTTTCCAGTGGATTTATCAGCCTTATAAGGCACAATCACTGCTTAGTAACTATAAGCCAACAAACCTCTTGGGGTTTCTCAACTGAGCTATCATTCGAGCTTACTTTGCAATTATTAGCCACCAAGAGTCATGAGTTTCTTAGTTGTGTTATCATTAGTTTCTCTACTACACCGAACTCTTGTCTAGCATCAACACAACCCTTAGTGGAGAACATATCCAATCCTACAATCAAGATTTTGTTTATTAGTTAATATACATGTTTCCATATCCATCAAAACTTCCTTGTCATCTGCATGACACAACATGAGCATATACAATTATATTCTTATTTAAAATCATTTTTTTAGCCAGGTATTCCCTTCCCCTTCAATCCTTCTTTCAACTAGGAATGTCATCGAACACTTATCATGTCATCCCATTTAGCCATTTATATTTTCATTAAATAAAGTTTATAAAATCATTCTTCCATAAGAAAGATTCCTAACAAGACCCTGTCAAACACAATAGCATGTATACATAGATATCAACATGATCATGAGCATACATTCACATATGTAATAAGAGTCACAGTAAAGAGAAACTCCTTTTGAGCCATTTTCATGGCTGTCATATCATTGTACATTATCCACATGGACCAAACCAACCTTCTTGACTGTCATACTATTGTCTACTTAGTCAAGGGAATATCATGTATCAACGTCTATTAGATAAAACCAGAGTTCTTAGAGAACTCTGTATTGTTGTGGTTATTCCGACAATAGTTTTCAACTATTCATATTTTCTCATTTACACTTGCTACCATATTAAGAAGAAACACTCCAAGGTATTCCAACTATGGCCTTTTCTGGTCCATCTTTGCAATTCCATCCTTTCTCATTTTCTTCATGCTCTTTATTTATGCACAGGGCCTCCTTGGCTCTCTTACCAGAGCCCTATGGCTTTCCTACCACACCCAACCAATGTTCCCAAGGCCCCCAAAGCATGACAAATGAAAGGAAAAATCCAAAGGAAAAGAAGGAAACAATAATTAATGTTAACAGTCATAAAATCGCAAAACAAAATAACTCGGGAAAAATTTAAGGATGGAAATATATCTAAACTTTAGAAACCTTGGTGAATCTTATTACTCGCTAATATGCAAGCTATAAAATATTTGGTGTAAAAATGTTTTAATTTCTAATTATTGCATATATAGTCTCTATATAATTTTAGTGATATTTAAGGTAAAATAAATTTATACTATAAAATTTGGGCGAACAACTTTTAGCAATGATGAAAATTGGCAAATCATTTTTTTTGAAAAAGCATGGACATTTAGCCCACTTGCGAATATTAGCCCCTAAAAATTTCCCTGATTAAATAAATGGCCATGTGCAATCCAATAGTCAAAATGGAAATTCAAACATAAATCAGTCGTGGAACACAAAACATAAAATATTTGATAGCATAACAACTCAATCCCCATAAGTTTCAGTGTTCCCAGTGGTTCATGAATAAAACTTAGGCAATTTCCAACCATTCATGCATGCTGCACCATTCCATGTTATATGCTTCTTTTTCTGCCACTGATTCTTGCTATGCTACCACACACACTCAATTTTCAATGTTTTAATGAAATATAATAATTATACTAGTTGTTATCTTTCCATGCTAAGCCAAGCATGTTGTTCTGCTACTGCACTCATATCTCGGTTTGTTCAGTAATCACCTGTCTCATAATCCAAGACATAATCAGACATACTTATATCTCAACAAAACTTTCAAAATTAAAATTTTCATGCACATGAGCATATCAGTCCATTTATAATCATGTTTAAAAAATAATCTTTCACCCAAACCATCATCATTAATTACAATCAACCTCTTTACCAAGGACAACATCATAAATCGAATACCAGTCTCTTTAATAAGACTATCATTATAAAATTTTAAGACTCATCCTTTAGTATTTTTTCAGTTAGCCTTCTTTGCTCGGCCAACAACCATTGCACTTGCAATCTTAAGGGAATCAATTATAAATCCATATGTCATATTAGAATCAATCAACCCTTTAATTTTCCACATTTAGAAAATGCATCATAGAACCTGCATGTAATCCTAGGTTACCACATTACCATTCCATTACAATGCTACATCCAACATTCACTTGCATAACCTAACAATCAACATTGCAAGCCATGATTATAGTGTTGTATCCAACACCTACAAAAGCAATATTTAAACCATTTGAATCTCTAATAGAGTCTCAAAACTACACCTTCATTACTTTTGTGATAGAACCCATCCAGTCCAAGCGTTGAACCTGGATGCTTTGATACCATCCTGCAAGATACCCCCCTCCTAATCCCCTACAAAACATTGGTTAGGAGGAGGATAGTTACTATGTTGACCCAAGATCCAAGGTGCCATTATAGAAATGGGATCTAAAAATTTTGATCCCTTCAACCCAATTAAAGCCTGATTTTAACATCACCATTGCATTTATCTTGTTAAGGCGATTCTCATGATATAAAACTTCACCTCAATCTAACCTTCAGATAAAGAGATGTGACCATTTCAATTCCAGAGAATTAGATAGTGCCACATCATCACCTTAGCCACGTGGCTATACCCTTTGGATAGCCTCCGAGTGCCACATGGAAAATGGTTAATGGATGTTGACCCGTTCATGGCATTAGTATTTATAAACCGTACTTAGAATTTTATTTATATAAACCTTGACATACTACAACCACATATTATCATATAAATATATAACAAGTTGATAGGCCATCAACTACCAACAAGCCTTCCAATACTACAACCCTATTACCCAACCCTTACACTTTATACATTCATGAACTGCTCCGAGGTTGACCCTTCAGGTTAACTTTTCTAGGCGTGTCCCCACCTCTTCACTGCCAACACTTCTAGTTGGTCTGTTTATTCTCACTCCTCCATAAAACCCTTCGATAGCCTTCCTCCTACTACGACAACCCAATGTTGAGTTAAACTGAATCTTCTTTGAGTGTCGTGCATAGCTACTTTTAGGACACAAACTCTAAGACATAAATTCTCTCATCATTTTTCATGTCAGTTTCTCCGTTGAAGTGTGCCTGACATAAATATTTTTCCCATTACAATCATCCCCAATTACCTAGCCTTCCCACTACCCAATACGAGGACCCTAACTTACCTTAACCTTCTCCACATTGCATCTACCCCTAGTTATCCCAGGCCTTATCGCCCTAACAATCCTCCTCGAGTGCTCCCTTTCAAACCTCTACGGAAGAGACCTCTAGGACACCTCACCCCAGGTTCCTTCCTCTCGATGCACTTAACATATATTCATTCACCCAACCCCTTCCATTATGTGGCATCTTCCACATCATCTCGGTCCCAGTCATCCTAGATTTCCTTCTACCATGCACCTCCTTGGGACTTTTGAGGACAAGGTGCAATGTCATCGGGCAACCATGGCACTCACACATCGACGTTCTAAATTTCTCTTTGCCTTTTCACTTATTCTTGGCTCCTGGACATAAATTGCTTAAGCTCCAGTCCCTTTTACTCTTAAGGTCATGGAATTTCAACCCTACAACACTTTAAGGTTCAAACTCCTCAACTCTCGATGCTTGGTTATGGTGCCCATGCCCATCGACAAGGGCCAAGCCCTTAATGCCTTGAACTCATCCCAATTCATTTCCATAGGGGTTGAGGCATATGATTGCAGAGTTCTCCAAGCTATCCCTCTTGAGCTTCGAATACATGTGTATATTTGATATTAATGTCATTTATCCTAATTTTATAAGGGCTTTGGTCCAACTAGAGAGTGTATAATTATTTACACAAACACATATATGGTTAGGTTTCGATGTCTCTCCTTAGGCTTTTATAGGGCTCAACCCAACTCATTCAACACACAAACACATGCGCAAAAACATATTAATCATAAAAATAACACTATACTTCCCGAGCTTATAAATAAGCACCAACTAGATGAACGTGCTAGTTACGCAAGTCCTTAAAACACAAGGGCATATCATTTCAACAACAATGATTTTCTCATCCTTCATGGTTAGCTATTTAGATTAAATTCAAGCTCCAAGTAAAGATAATAACTTAAACATTCCTTCAGCAATGCAACAGAATGATAATATCAGAGAGATCTACCCATCTCTCAATACACAAGCCATTGTTAACCAATTTACAGGCTCAAAATGAATACAAGAATAAATAATTTATAAGATTTTATTATGGGTGTCTAAAATACATTTCCATGCTAGTTTTACCTCATTGGTCATTAACTTGAGTAATTTAATAGCCTGTGCTAACGTATAATAAGTACATACATGAAACCAAAGGAAATCATGGGTATATTAGTCCTCCAGGGATGAACCATTCCCCATCCATCACACAAATATTTAGCATTGTACAAGAATTCATATTCCTTATTATATAACAAGAATTAACTAGCACAATGAACCAATAGCATCACATGCATTAAACCCAACACATTAAATATATGCATAACAACCAATGCACAAAGGCTTGAATATACTTATCTTATTAAGATTTTCTTAGCAACTGAAATTGAGACTTCAACTCTCCACCCAACCATAAAAAAGTTATAACCAAGCCTTTCTTGCAGCTATCACCCCCGATCCAGATTCCAAATCTTGAGGTGGAGTGCTTTGAGAGGGTTTTCAACCAATATTTTAGCTAAGACAAGTGTCTCAAGGATGCTTCACCTCCACCCACTATCTATCAAATGGTAACCATGGTGAACCACTTCATTAACTTGCAACCATCTTCTACTTAGGAGATTACATCAATATCATCAACTAAAACATGGTGTCTCAAGGCTACCCTATATTCACGCACCAACTATTCAACAATTTCACATCAGGCAGGGAACACTGTCTAATATACAAAGGGAGTTGTAGCATCTTGATATCTCTAGAGATTTGGACACAGAGTTTCAATTTAGATGTGGAGGAAGATATATAGTTAATAACATGAAGGTTTTATTATCTATGTTACCTTTGAAGGAATAACAATTCACTTTCCAATAGCTTAGTGGAATATTCCACCCGTTTTCTTAGCCTAATGCATGGAACTACCACTAGGTGTTATCAGCCCACTAGCCCTGGATGCCTTCATTTCTCAAGGGTTATCACCCAACGTAGCCTCCAATGGATTTATTAGGCCTATAAGGCACAACCAATGCTCTGTTATTATCAGTAAGAAATTCACATGGGTTTCTAAACTAACTATCATCAAAGTTTCTATTCTCCTTGAATTCTCTCAGTATTGATATCTTCTCTACACTATTAGTGATTCAAATTTCTCTTCTAGGAGCCTCACGAACTCCCTACCTTTTCATGTACCTTTTTTATTCCTATGTGTATGAGTTGTGTGTTTTTCATACAAGAGCCTCATGGACTCCACTTATTTCTTTATTAAGAGACTCTCAACCTTTTTTTTGTGTTCAATAGGAACCTCTTAACCTCTATGAAAGTCTTCCATAAGAGCCTCTCGGTCTCATGTTCTCATGGTTCCTCTTCCTCTATGCGCATAGAGTCCCCTTCATGCAACACATGAAAATATGTGAATAGAGATAATTATCTCTCTCTCTTTAATTCTATGGTCTCCCTTCCCTCTTCCAACGCTATCACTTTCATTAAAAATTGCCCTTTCTTGGATTGTAGTTTTCCCCTAAAAGATACTTGTGCATGTCCTTAGTTTTAGCTAAATTTAATACACAGTAAGGTCCATTAAAACCACTTATCTAGACCATGATTGATATTTAAACTAACTAACTTCCTCAAACAATCTCCCTCCTCAAGCAATGGAATCTGTGTCCCTTTCTCAACTATTTAAAAATAATTACAATTATTTACCAAAGAGAAACGTTAACCAAGGAATGTTACAGTGCATGTGGGATATGTATGTTTATTTTTACAAAAATAAAAATGTTTGATAATGCTTATAAAGAAAATATGGATGAAGACTTGGCAGGTATATGATCAATAATGAGCTTGATCATGAAGCGGTTAAAAGGTTACCATCGAGCAAAGAGATTGTTGTTACAGTTGAAAACGATACTTTCTTTTCGGATGAAGAGGGATCAAAATCCACTCTTTATAATATCAACCTTGAGGTATGAAGGGAATATTTTGTGATAACTTTTTACACATTTGGATTCGAGAACCCTCTTTATTGTCATTCATTTTTTGGGAAATGCAAAAACTCTCTGGCATGATAAATGTTAATTTGGTTGTGCACGTAATGAATAATACATCATACATACAAAATATATATTAATATGAAAGGAATCATTAATATGCCTACCATTAGCTTTAATGGTTGTATTGATATTAAAGTGGAATTCACATGAACTTGGTCCCAAGACAAATGTAAAAGTGATTTCATATTTTTTTTGTCGGTCAAAATAGTTGCATTAATTCTTAAAAAAGAGCCTGATTACAATCTAGATGATCCTTGCTCTCCCGAATTCACTCTAACCGGATTTGTTAGCCAGGAGAGAAATACTAAAACAAAGAAGCAGTTTCCACCTTTTACATGTATGTCATTGACAAAATAGCCAAATGACCCAAAACATAGAAAAACTAAAAAACAACTAGCAAAAAGCATATCAAGGAGGGGAAGGAGGAACATGACCAACCATTGAATCCCTTGGAGGGCCATTCACTTCGTGAATATGAAAATCGATATGAGCCAATGTATCTTCAATGGCATCCAACCACTAGTTGGACCGACATTGGATGCCACGAATGGACATTAACTAGTCTATGATGTCATCTTGGATGAATTAGACATCATTGATGAAGGAAATTGTTTCATTACGATCCTCGTAACATTTTTGGTGCATAATATCAAGGGTCTCTGATATGCCTCACAATTACTCCACAATCGAGTCCAAGGTGGTCGGGTGGTCCACCTAGCCTGACGGCTGGGCACGAGCTTGGGTGTCTTCACCATCTACACCTGCCCCTTGGGTCACATCTTCGTTCATTCCTGCTACATGATCTACTCTCCCACTGGGCTAGCCCCGAGGGCCCACCCTGTTGTCGTTGCATAGCCAGCTCGAAACCAAACCACCAGAGTTTCTAGGAGCGACCCACCACAGAATTGTAGCCATTATGCCCAAAACCTCTAACCATTTGAGAAAACTCACCAATACAAAGGTCTCAATGACCCTCTCCACACCCACTTCACCCTCCTCTTATACCTATATTCACTTTGACACACACCCTCCTCTTCTCTCCCCAAGTTCCCAAACCACCCAAGACTCCAGGGATGTAGGAGACTCTCTACCAGCATCCCACCCTTACCACAACCTCGAAGGATTACACTAATGAAATCAATGAGCATGCACAGGTGACAAACCTACACATACTCAGACTAAGTAATGTTTTTCACCTTCCCTCCCATACCACAATGTTAAATGAATCTGCAAAAACCATCTTGCATGAATATATCATGAGGTTTCTTCTCGAAGGGTATATCCTCATGGTGCCACTTGGTGAGGCCGTCAGACCACCCATCTAATCATATCATCTATCGCAAATTCATAAGCCTTGAAACACCAGTTGTACCCTTCTCTCACTCTCCCCCATCGGGATAAAAGTTATTTCATTATTATTGCAGCATGAAAATATCTTTTACGTTGGTATAAAAGTAAAAGTAAAAAAATTAAATAAATCAACGCAACAATTCTGACTTGAACCATTAAGTGGACTTGGAAAATCAAAAAATAATATCATATATCATATTTAATATGTGGCTATGGATGAATATGATGAAGGGGGCCAAAAGAGAAGCACTCTAGGCCAACAACATTGTGAAGTTCATACAAAAGGAAAGAAATAGCTAAATCCACATCTAATAATTGGAAAACATATTTAAATTAAATGAATATATATTTTATTTAACAAGTGCAGATGGGGAAAACAAATGCACCAAATAATGAAGCCTTAAACAAAGTTTGCATTAAGTACGAGACATATACCAAATATTTGCAATGAATACAACCACCAAGCTCACATCTAACGACCAATTGAAGAGGATTAAAACCATCAATTAGCCTGAGGAGATGTATAAGAAACAAGCAACAACCTTGAACAAGGGATTCCCTCCTTCGCATACCCAGATGCTGTCCATTTTGTTTCCTCTTTTGAGTATCTCTTGGAACATGATTGCAAAGGTCCATTGGTTTATAGCTAGGTAAAGGATACAATAATCTTATTCATTGTTGACCAATTTAAAATGACTATGGATCACCTTCCCATTTTCATGCATATCCCACATTGCAAAGATGTATTTATACAAGAAAATGCAATAAAATAGGGATTTTCCCTACTGGCCAAATCCCCCTTCAATGGTTTAAGGCGTTTGGGCTTACATTTTCTTATGAATTTCCAAATTTTACTTTGACTATCCTCCCTATAAATTGTTTCATTCTTTTTGATAGTTGAAAATTATGTAACATGATGTGTGTGTGTGTGTGTTTTACTTTTTAGGTTATGCTTTTATATTGTTTTACTCTCTCTACACGAACCCTGGTTAATTATGATATTAACTTTTAGATAGTATAATATTTTCTTTTGTGTTTCTTTTATTTTCTAGCCGTACTTCTTTTAACTTTATTTAGTTTTGTACATAATTAATGTTGTTTGGAAAGTTTTCGGCCAAATCACATAATCAATCATTTGTCGACGCGTTTCGAACCAACTAGTGTGGTTCATCGTCAGGACAAGTTGAAGAAGCAGATCCAGATTAGCATGTTAAATAGTCTAAGCAGAGACTCCAACGGCTAAAATGACTAACGGCTACTTTTGACTGTCAGAGAGAACCGATACCCTAGTCAACATTTTGCCCCGATTGATTAAAAATTTAAAATTGAATATTCATCTTATATACCCCAATCTCCATTTATTATTATTATTATGGACTAACGATAAATAGGTAAAAATAGTGTAAATCAATGGTTGTTATTAAATTAATGCCTAATTCAACTATAAATTAATTTATTATATATAAATATAATAATTAATATTTAGTACCAATATTCTAATTATTTATTTAAGTGTTAGTTATTAAAATAAAATGTATATATTATTTATAATTAAGTAATAGATAATAATTATAACATTAAACTATATAAAGATTCATTAAACTAACCTTAAAAAGTAAAAAAGAATAATTGGTAAATAATATTTGAAATTGTAATTTTGGCTGATAAGTATTTAAATTATTCATCATAAGTTAATGAGTGCTATAGACTAAGTAAGACAATCTACTTGGTTGTAGAATGTGTTTTTTGATCGCACCTATTTCTTCTCAGCATTTATTAGTGGATTCACTGGAAAGGAGACCTTTATAAATACAAAAAGGAATAAAAAAAATTAGAGGAGTGGTATTCATTCTATAACATAAAAATAAAAAAAATGGATTAGTGATTCATTTCATAAAAAAAAATTCAGTATTCTTAAGCTGACCTAGTAAGTTATAAAAAAAAAATTAAGCTAAACTAGTAAGTTATTATGTTTAAAAAATTCTTCTTCTAAGTATAACTACTTAGAACCTGCCCAACACTCGCTCACCTATATAAAAACTGCCAAACACTCACTAACCTATATAAAAAGTAAAGGAATACGCTCAAAAATAAATAACATAAATATGAAATTCCAAACGCTTTACCACTCCGTTACTTCAAAACAGCTAGGCATTTAAATTTCTACCGGCAAAATTAGAAAGTTTACCTATGTGACCAATTAAAAATTCTACAGCGAAAACGAGTCGACTTCGTTTAATGACAAGTGGACAATTAAAATTTCTGCAGTCAAAGTGACAAGCCCTCTGACAGAAATTCCTTTAATGACAAGTGGACAATTAAAATTTCTGCAGTCGAAGTCACCAGCCCTCTGACAGAAATTCCAATACTTCTCGCAGTTGCAGTTATGGTTGTTCAGGACCATAGTTGCTCACATGAGGCCAGCATGAAAACCATACCAGATGAAAGATGCTTTACATTTCACACTAACAGTTAAACCCTAGGGGTCCGCACAAACCCTAGGGGTCTGCACAAGAAACACAAACCCTATGTCACAAAACAGAAAGCAAAGGAAATGTGAATAGTCCCAACTCTGCCCCTCTGGCCACCACATCTAAATTGTATTTTTTTTATTGTTTAAATTAATTTTTGGATGTATAAATGAAAATTAATTTTTGCATCATGGAGAATTCACAAATAAATTTGTGGTTTCAACGAATTTTTATAGAATTTTAAGCAAATTTCACTGTATAATATATTACAAAAAACTTCTAAATAATATATTTAAATTTTTTTCCCGAAACAACAGCAAAAATGATTCACAGTCTAAAAGGGAGTCTTGTAATGAGGCGGAGGAATTGCCTAGACAGCCAAAAGTCACGAATCTGAGTGAACAAATTTCAAAAATTCTTGTAAAGTTAGTTTTTAAATTGTGTTTTTGATGGTGGAAATAGATTCAGCCACCTACAATTTTGAAGTTTAACAACTATAACTTGGATTTACAAAAATCTTTTCCAGATTTTTCTCTAAATATGACCAGAATTTCCATAACTTTCTGGGCAACTCCTCCGCCCCTTTAAACTACTCAATCTAAAAGATTTACATTGAAATAAAAATTTTAAATATCCAAATGGGCTAACATTATCCACCCTACCCACCCTACTGTCTGAGGATAGATATGCATTCAATGATGTCTGTTGGTCACTAGATATGCTTTCAATGCTGTCTGTGAGTTACCCAGTCGGTATGCATTAAATGTTATCGGTAATCGAACTGTGATCATTGAATGCATATCAACCCTCTCAGGGCAGGGAACTCATTTCTGTTTTAGGAAAGTCTTTTAGGAATGAATACTTTTTTTTCCATTTTTGGTCGACGCTAAGGTACATGACACACTTGTTCTACTTCACTTGCTGTACAGGCGTTTTCTGCTAGGGTTTGGTGGTGAATAACTGCAGCAGATTAATGCAATTCGTTCTTTAAATATGGAGTTGTAGGTCTCATATTGATCGCAACTTCCTCCATTTCGCATTGAACAAGAAAATCAGAATGGGTTCTTTGTTACTGTTGCAGAGTCCTCCCTCTGTATTTATTCAAGCATCAGAGATAATTCTAATCGTCTCTGGCCTGCTGTTAGGGTTCATGGAATTCAAAAACATTAATCTCAACTACTCCAAATTTAATCGTCGAGGATCTCCATCACCTCAGCTATCCAGCACCATAGGAATGCTTATTTTCTATACACCAGCCTTCCTAATTGCTTCTTTCTATTTGTTTTGTAAGTTAGGGTCGCCTCACGCGAGCATTTTGCTTCAGAAGTTGGGTTTCTTGCACCTTTCAGTCATGTGGAATATACAGATGGAAGCTAGCACTCGGCTTCTGGTCCTGACAGTTGCAATAGCCCTTCATTTCTTCAAGAGGGTGGTCGAGGTACTCGTCATACAGTGAATCTTTCCATTTCATATGTTTATTGTCTCTGATATTTACCTATGCAGCTTTTTCTCTATTATAATTATTTCTATATACGTTCTCATCCAGGTGCTATTTATTCATCGCTATTCTGGAGGGATCGGCGTCGACACTGCCATGTTTATTTCTTTTATTTACAGTTTGGAAGCTGTGAGCTTCTTTTACGTGATGGAACTATCAGAGGGCTTGCCATTGCCAACTATTGATTTGATGCCACTGGGAATTCTACTATTTATCATTGGCATGCTTGGTAACTTGTACCATCATTATTTGCTGTCAAGGCTCCGGAAGGATGGGGAGAAAGGGTACTCCATCCCACATGGAGGGCTGTTCGAGTTTGTGGTGTGTCCACATTATCTTTTCGAGATTATTGACTTCGTTGGCCTCGCCTTCATCTCCCAGACTTCTTTTGGCTTCTGCACAGTGACGATGATATTTTTATATCTTCTGGGTCGAAGCTTATCAACCAGAACATGGTACGTGAAGAAGTTTGAGGGTTTTCCATCTCACAGAAAGGCTTTGATTCCCTACCTCATATGAGATCGCTCATATTTTTATGCCTGCTGGGTCGAAGTTTATCAACCAAAGCTTGGTATGTGAAGAAGTTTGAGGGTTTTCCATCCCATAGAAAGGGTTTGTACTAACCTCATATCATCATATATGAAATCGATTTGATTTATATGTGTTGATCACCGAGGCCATGTGCTCATTGCTTCTTATTTGGTTATCTTAATTTCTGTGAGGGGCAGGTGAAGAAGGAATATTATGCCTAGAATATTGTATAAGTGTTCTATGAATTTTAATGTTGCAACTGGTTTTATGCTGCCTTATATTTGCGGTCACATCATTTAGAATATTTTATTTTCCAAAGTTGCATTAATGATGTTTGGTAGAGTAATTATCTCACGTATATCACAAGTACTCATGTCCTGAGTAAAGTAAATCTGGTTACATTAGATTAATATATATTGAAACTCTAACAATTGATGGTAATAATAATTCCTTTATCATATCGAATACTATTTTTTAATATAGGTTCTATATCATTATAGATGTTCATTTTTCATGACTAATCTATTTTTAATATGGGTTGTATATCATTACAGATATTCATTTTTCATGACTAATCTGAAGAGATCCAGTCTACATAATAAAACGATAAATAAAATTTATTTTAGTCCTTGCATCTAACAATATTATCCATAGATCTATTTAATTTATATTAATGAATATAAATTTAACATATTTTAAT
>APFE030393078.1:0-22773 GCA_000404065.3 Pinus taeda | reverse complement strand
AATAATATATTACTAATTATTATTTATTATTAAACCCTCTCGATTACTAACTAACTGTTATTTCTAGCAATTTTAATATTAATATTAACTCAAACATTGTTAACTTTTCTCTTGAATAACATATGTTAAATATTAAAATAATATTTTAGCATTATAATATTATATAATTAAAATTGATTAGTCATATCTAGCCATTCTTCGTCAACCTTAGCTGTTTATCTAGTCTGACCTAATATAGCCGTTTTTTAAGTCAAACCTAGCCGTTGGATGATCTACTAGCCCTATTTAATATGCAGCCTTGATCTGGTTCTTCAACTTGTCTTGACGATGAGCCACACTCGTTGGTTTGAAATGCTCCAACAAACATTCTATCATGTGATTTATGCTGAAAAGACTTTTTTCATAAACTTAATATGGATCACAGAAACCTCAGTTCAACATATGTTGGAAGTGTTATGTGAATTTTTGACCAAGTGAGTTGGTTTTAATTTCATTTGAAAGGTTCTATATTTATCTTTGATGAAAAATTATAAAAAAAAATTGTATGTTTATTAGTTATAAAAATTTGTATTTTTATTAACGGGTGTATATTAAATAAACTCTTCATAAAAGAAAATGAATCTTAAAAATCTTAAAAATTTAAAGAGTGGGTATATTAAAACATTATTAAATCTCAAAAGAACTTATTAAATAAACAAACATTTTTCTCAAATTAGATTAGAAAAACATAAATATATGTGTAGAAAATTTGATGGTAGGTTAACTCGATAATGCAATATAAATTAAAGCAGAATATTATAACCTACTTCTACTATCAATTTGTGTAAGTTTAAAGATCGAGCTGAACAATATAACTAAAAGAAGAAGAATCAATGGCACAACACACATGAAAATACTTTGGGGAAAGCCTCAGCTAAAAACCCCAAACTAATACATGATGGAAATACATAGGAATTATACAAAGCCTTAGCTCTCACAGTTAGCCAGCTCTCAATACAATCCTCACAGATGCTCACAGGCAATCTTGGCTTCTCTCCCGCCTTCCTCTCTGCCCTCCAAGGTCCTATTTCCTTGCGTTGTTCCTTGTGGATGGTTCTCCTTCAACCAAGTGGATGATCTTCTACAAAACTGCGCAATCCTCAAGGATTAAATCCTTGACTACATGCATGAGTTTTCTCCATGAGAAAACACATGCAACTGATTGTACAATGTCCTTGACTTTAATCTCCATAGGGTCTTTCTCAGAATAGACATGCATGAGTTTCTGATGAAGGCATCTTCAGTTAACTGGAGTAGCACTAGTTGAGTGCATGCATGCATCAACTGACTCTTAACTCTCTATTAGTTCCTCAAATAGTTTGGAACTAATTTAACTGGACTTAACGCAATAAACTGAGTTAACTAATTACAACTCAAATATAACTCAATCTTATCTCCTTAATTTAAGGGATAACTCTTGCATGACATTAGAAAGAATTATAACTTGAATTTCTCCAACTAATTAATCTAAAATAAATAAATTATTTATTTCCAAGTAGCTGTTAAGGCTAAATTCGATTTTAATTCACAATTTAATTCAAGGACAAATTAAATTGGAATATTCTTGTTGCCATATTTCAACAATATGTTTCTCCTATTCATTCAATGATTTTGAAAAATATTTGGACTTGTATAGAAAAATATAAATCTATTTTCCCAATAGAAATGACGTTCTAGTTTTCATTTATTTCCATAGCACTTTAATTTACTCCATTTAAAGCATGAAGTGCACTAAGAGATAAAAACATTAACATATCTAGAGTCTCTAATCCAGGTCCGGGTGTGAAGAAGGACGCTTCCAATACATTTTACTTTCGTGATGTGTTAAATTGCAATTTAAAAGAACATTAATGAGCACATTTGCATGCGAAAAAGAAGAGGAATATAACAATCATCAACACATGAAAACATAAGAATTGATAACGGAGTTCATCCAGGAGGGACTACGTCACTGGGCCCCAGTGTCAAGATGGTGTAGGCCACTGCATTAAGTGTTGTCAATAAAGATGATGTACACAAGAGATGATGTCACAATCATACAAGGAAAAATGCCCTCACGCAGGAGTGGCTCTAAGAGATATTCCACAACTTGGAAGTCTGAATCAAACTCCTATCAGTATGACACAAAAAACATGCATGATGAAGATCCCACCAACATGGCATAAGAGGGATTTCAAAAGACAAAACATGCATGACAACAACAAGAGTATCCCAACAACATACAACAAGGGATCTCAAAGCATAACATGCCAAATCATGATAGCAAGTACATCACATAAAAGATTCCGCATCAAATCAAGCAAGGAATCATGACAACATGAAATAAATAAGATCCTACCTCAATATCGATCAAGGATCTGTGTAGCATAATGTGCAAAGAAGAAGTATATAAACAATAATCATATACCTCGTAACAAAGGGGCCATCTAAAGTTGGATATTCATATCCTTAGCAAAACCATCCACCGTGAATACATTGTTCACATTGTCGATGCGCGGGAAGGGCCATTGCCCAATATGGACTTCGGCTGCCCTTGCATCGATTGTTTTCTGGCTTTCATAATCAGGGGCATCTGAAATAGAATTGTCAAACGTGTTGAACCTTGCTTCGATCTCACAACATCGATCATACAAGAACAAGATTATTCTGGACTTCTTGGCAATGATGCTCTCTGGCTAGCTCGTTTTCTAGCGCTCTGGCTATGCCATTGCAGCTCTGCGGCTCTGCTTGACCTTCTGGTTCTTCGGCTACCTTCTCGGGCTGCCTTGATCAAGCTCTGTGCTCTCTGTGGCTTATCGATGCTCTACTTATCTCTGTCTTTGCCTATCCATCTCGTTCTATGAATTTCCTTTGGGTGCAGCCTCCTCATTTTCTCTCCGGCATTCAGGCTCTCGCGCACACTTTAGAACACAGGCTCTTGGGCTCTCTCTGACATGCAAGCTCTCTGGCACCGTCTCTAGCCTCGGCTCTTTGCATCCATCATGTTTTATAACACGTTTTGGGACAAGGCCACATAAAAATCAAGGTCTGTTTTGTTGACAATAGAAGTCATTTGCATAGAAGGATCGGTGGCGCAACAAAACTATGAAAATGGCCTTTTTCTGTTAAAACAGACAAATACAGGTGGAAAACACAAAATACATAGAAAACATTGAAAAATCCGATAAATTGGACTTCAAATTTCATCAAATCGGGCTTTATTTGCCTATCAAGTTTGCATTAATCGCAATCGCATATCGCTCTATTACTGGCCCTACACATCTGGGGGTCGCTGATCGTCGATATGCCAATTAGATTTGGACCATTGATCTATCCCTATCGGACAGTCCAGATTGCGTCACTACTGCTATCGCATCACCCCTTGGTATCAGGATCTCCGATCTCCCGATCGCCGATTTAATCGTGGTTGTTGCGATTTCTGATCAGACAGTTGAGATCGCATCGCATATTGCAATCGCCGCGGCCCAGGGTTTCGACTTTGGCATCTGTTGACGCCAATCATTCCGATCGCCGATATCAGCAATTGCAAATCACATGTTGCTGGTTCTAAAGTCCCGATATCGTCAATTGCCTGCCCCCGACTCCGATTAATTGAAGATCGCTGATCAGGGGTTCTAAAGGCCTGCCTTAAGTCTGCCCTTTGCACTTCTTCCGATGCGATTTGCCTTATAAGGCTTTAAGTCCATTTTTAGGGGAAAATGCCTCATTTTCAAAGGAACAAAGGTGAACTCCTTTCGTGATAACTTCAACATCTGGACTTAGATTGGAGTGTCATTGGCACCTCCATGATCACGACGATGAGATCTACGCTCTGGTCCTGGGTCGACATCATTCTGAGAACTTTGATTTTAGAGCCCTCTTTGTCCTATGTGTCTCTCTGGAGCCACCTGGATCAATCCTCCCCACTGATGAGCTTTTGGTCCTCCAAAAGCATGAAAAATAATCTGCACTCTCTCTGTACCCTGTCTGTATCACGAGTGTCTTGAGAAGGTCTCGCTTCTATCTCCTTCACCTTTTTTCTTCGGAGCCTTAAGCGACGAAGGTTCACATACTACCTTTGCAACCTATACTACATTGTTTTTCAAATTACATGCTTTGAATGACATGACCAACTAATGACCCAAACGTCCCACACTTGCCACGAGTTTATAACACATACTCAATGGACAAGTTTACAACAAGATAGCCCCAGCTATGACAACAATGCCAACCTATCATGGTTGCTTCAACAAGTGATGGAAAACACGTCATCACTACAACACATGATTTACATACATAAGGCCAAACACTATGGTTTTGACAAGTGATGGAAACATAACATCAATTTCAGAGTTTCAACATGCAACTAAAGATATGACTCAAAACATGACCAAACATCATTGTTGTTGACCAAGTGATGGAAACACATCATCACTTTTATATTTTAAAATGCAACAAATGATTTACAAAAGAATGACCATGAAACGACAACATGTCTAGAAACCATTTTTCACTTATCTTTGTGAATGGGTCACCTCCTTGAGGTGGTTTTGCTTTTCAAACAACTACTCTTCTTGGTTCACACACCGGCACTTTGTCTTTAAGGTGCTGCATTGGATGGAACCTCCAACAAGTGGCTCTTTGATGGCCATTTTTGTTGCAATGACTGCAATAGGCTTTCTTCCTCCATATCTACTTAACCTCTTTCTTTTCATGTTGTTGAGAGGGTCTTTCACGCCTCATGAGTGCTGCCATTCTTTTCCAACACTTAGAAAAGGTACGGTTAGGTAAACCACAAAAGGTACATGTTTTTCTATGCCTTGATCTTCATTCATTATTAACAACATGATCATAATCAAAATGAACATTCGAAGATCGAAAATGGTTATACCTTCCTTTGCTGTCTCTGATGTCAGTATGGCGATGAGAGCTTGCCTCATCTCTCTCCCTGCAATGGGCACTTCCATGGGATGATGAGGATGTTTTCCCATCATTCTCTTTCCTCGACGATGTCTCGAATGAATCTAACACCTTTGAGAACTCTCCTTTAGTGTACCTTGAGCTTGCAAATGGATGTCCATGCACAACCTCCAAAGGTGGAGTTATGCCTTGGTTATTAACACCAAGTCCTTCTTTCTCCTCATGCCTCATCCTTGTAAGGAGCCTCATGTTTGTCCCTGTAATTGGGATCTCCAAATCTCCAACAAAAATCATACTATGCGAAGATGAAATCGAAAGGAAATAAACATCTTTTACCTTCTTTTTTGATTTGGAAAGATCTGATGAGGGCTGCTCATCATCCGTTGTTGGTGGTTCGCTAATTGTTTCAGCGCATTTCCCAACTTCTTTCCTGACATATCCAAGTCCTGCCTAACGGGGTAATTCCTCTAATTTGATGGGATTGACCATGCCTTGGCCATTAACGCCCAAGCCTTTTCCTTCAAACCCCATTCTCTTTAACAGTTTGGAGCCAATTCCTGTGGTGTGATTTTCAAATATAGCTAAATCATCATCAGGAAATATACATGAAGATGGAGAACTACTTTTTACCTCACATGGGTTATGCTATAGCTTTTCCAAGGCCTCGTCTGTAGCTTGCAGATGTTGTAGCAAACTTTGTTTTTCCTCTTTCTCTTCATGTAGGTGCATCTTAAATTCATTATTTTATGTTTGAAGATTTTGCTTGTTTTGCTTCAGTTCTTCCATGGCCTCTTCCATGGCTTGCAACTGAAGCTGTAAATGCTCCTTTTCCTCTGTCTATTTCTGTAGAGTTTCATGCATAATTTTCACTTTCTTGGAAATGTTAAGCATGGTCTCGTACATCACTCTTTCATCCTCTATCATTGTTCACACTACAATTCACATCAACGCAAAGACCGCCCTGATACCACTTGATCCAGGTCTGGGTGTGAAAAAGGACCCTTCCAAGACATTTTACTTTCGTGATGTGTTAAATTGCATTTTAAAAGAACATTAGTGAGAACATCTGCATGAGGAAAAGAAGAGGAATACAACAATCATCAACACATGAAAACATAAGTGTTGATAATGGAGTTCGTCCAGTAGGGACTACATCTCCGGGCCCTAGTGTCAAGATGGTGTAGGCCACTGCATTATGTATTGTCAATAAAGATGATGTACACAAGAGATGACATCGCGATCATACAAGGAAAAATGTCCTCACGCAGGAGTGGATCTAAGAGATATTCCACAACTTGGAAGCCTCAATCAAACTCCTATCAGTATAACACAAAAAACATGCATGATGAACATCCTGCCAACATGGCATAAAAGGGATTTCAAAAGACAAAACTTGCATGACGACAACAAGAGTATCCCAACAACATACAATAAGGGATCTCAAAGCATAACATGACAAATCATGATAGAAAGTACATCACATAAAAGATTCCACATCAAATCAAGCAAGGAATCATGACAACATGACATAAATAAGATCCTGCCTCAATATTGATCAAGGATCTGTGCAGCATAATGTAAAAATAAGTATATAAACAATAGTCATATATCTCATAACAAAGGGGCCATCTGAAGCTGTATATTCGTATCCTTAGCAAAACCATCCACCGTGAATACATTGTTCACATTGTCAATGCGCGGGCAAGGCCGTTACCCAATCTAGACTTCGGCTCCCCTTGCATCGATTACTTTCTAGATTTCATAATCAGGGGCATCTGAAACAGAACTATCAAACGTGCTGAAGCTTGCTTTGATCTCACAACATCGATCATACAAGAAGAAGACTATTCTGGACTTCTCGGTAATGAAGCTCTCTGGCTAGCTGGTTCTGTAGTGCTCTGGCTATGCCACTGTAGCTCTGTGGCTTTGCGTGACCTTCTGGTTCTTTGGCTACCTTCTCACGCTGTCTCAATCAAGCTCCTTGGCTCTTTGTGGCGTATCGGCACTCTAGATACCTCTGTCTTTGCCTGGTCGTCTCATTCTACGGCTTTCCTTCAGGTGCACCCTCCTCATTTGATCTCCAGCATTCAAGCTCTCGTGCACACTCTAGCACATAGGCTCTTGGGCTCTCTCTGGCATGCAGGCTCTTTGGCACCGTCTCTAGCCTCAGCTCTCTACATCCATCGTGTTTTATAACACGTTTTGGGACAAGGGCGCATAAAAATCAAGGTCTGTTTTGTTGATAATAGAAGTTGTTTGTATAGAAGGATCGGTGGTGCAACAAAACTACGAAAATGGCCTTTTTCTGTTAAAACAGATAAATACACACGGAAAACACAAAATACACAGAAAACATTGAAAAATCTGATAAAACAGACTTCAAATTTCATCAAATCGGGCTTTATCTACCTATCGGGACCACGCTGATCGCAATCGCATATCGCTCTATTACTAGCCTTGCATATTGAGGGATCACCAATCATTGATTGCCAATCCACTTATCGTCAATATGCCGGTTAGATCTGGATCATTGATCTATCCCAATCGGACAGTCCAGATTGCATCATTGTCGCTATCGCATCACCCCTTGGTATTAGGATCACCAATCTCTCAATCGCCTATTTAATCGTAGCTATTGATTGATTTTCGATCCGACGGCTGAGATCGCATCACTGATTGCTATCGCATATTACAATCGCTATGGCTCAGGGTTCCGCCTTTGGCATCCATCGATGTCGAGCGTTCCGATCACCGATATCGGCAATCACAAATCGCATGTCACTGGTTCTAAAGTCCTGATATCGTCGATTGCCTGCCCCCAACTCTGATTAATAGGAGATTGCTGATCGGGGGTTCTAAAGGCCCACCTTAGGTCCACCCTTTGCACTTCTTCCAATGTGATTTGCCTTATAAGGCTTTAAGTCCATTTTTAGGGGAAAATGCCTCATTTTCAGAGGAAGAAAGGCGAACTCTTTTCGCGATAACTTCAACATCCGGAGTTGGATTGGAGTGTCATTCACACCTCCACAAGCAGGACGACGAGATCTATGCTTTGGTCCTGGGTCGACATCATTCTGAGTGCTTTGATTTTTGAGCCTTCTTTGTCCTATGTGTCTCTTTGGAGCCACCTGGATCAGTCTCGAATGAAATTTTTGATGTATCACCATTCTTTATCCTCTTTAGTTTTGAGAAGTCTCTTTCACACATTGTTGTGCTTCATCTATCATCATTCTTTCTCCTCTTTAGTTTTGAGAAGTCTCTTTGACACCTTGTTGTGTTTGGTGGGATAACCATAATAGCTTGCAATAATTGCATCAAATATGGAAAGCCTTCAAATCATTCAGGTTCATCTCCACATAGATCCCATGCTCCATACATATGTTTTTTTGGGTATGATTTAGAAACAATACAAATAAAATCATCCATTTCACCGAAACATCTAGTAGTATCCACAATAGGTGGTTCCCCAACACTAAATTTTTCATGTAAACATTTAAATCATCTTTTTGTTTGAGAGTCTCTATCATTCACTTCTGCATAATAATGCCAAGCAAAAACTTAGCAACATCAAATATATGCTAATCTAAGAATCTCCTATTTAAAGATTCATTCACCTTTACAATAAAGCATTCTCCCAAAATAATACATCATCTAGTGTCCTTGATCTTTGCATCTTTGGAAAACTTTCGAACCTCAATGGATGTAAATATATCTTATCTATGCTATATGAAAATTCAAGGGTTACTCCTTGTGTTTTAACTAAAAAAGAGGACATGTGCATTGTGCTTACCCCAGAAAATCTTCCCAAAAATCATTTGTGAAGGATGCTAGTAAAAACATCTAAAGTAGTATCAATAGATATAATATCTTGGGACTTTTTATTAGAATTATTTAATTCAATGAGCACATTTGCAAGTAGATGGATGCAAATTGTACTTGAAATATTGTTGCTAACTCATATTCTTTTCTCCCCCAACTCCAAATCTTTTAACAAAGAAAATCTTTTAACAATGCAGACATGAGTTTAACAAGTCTTTCCATGACCTTGCCTCTAGAGAGCCACTTAGTTCAATGAATTTGTATGACCTCTTAATTAGTAATTTCAAATGATTTCATTAACTCTTACAATTCTCCATGTATTTTAGTTGATTTCTCGAGCCTTGAATAAACTTTGTTTGCAAATTTTTTAATATATTGCAACTCTGAAAAATTAGATAAAGCTTCATTGGTTGTTACTGTTTCCCTATAAGCTATGGAATGGATATCTAATAAATGAGGAGCATATTGATGAAGATTTTAGAAGATAAACCTTCATGAATACCCCTCATAGGAGATGCACCATCTCAACAAAAATCAACTAACTTCATTAAAGATAGATCCATTTTTGCTAAACAAATTCTCACTACATCATACATACACTGCGTTGTTGCATTCTTTATTTCAAGCAAACACATAAACTTTGCTACCCATTGGCCTGCTCCTCCATTTGTCAAATATACAATATAAACAATCAAATGATGTTCCATAGTTCTATCAATGCTTTATTCAACTAAAATTGAGTAAAATGGATTATGCAAAATCTCATCTTTTAGTTTGTTCCAATACACCAATTTAGTATCTTGAAGAAACTCCTTTACTGATGTTATATGATTTTATATTTGTGTCTGTAGGATATTAATTTGTTAGAGACATGTGCAGAGTACATTTATACCTATTCAAGTCACATATTGAATTATAAATTTCTAAAGGTAAATAATGTATAACAATAAAATATATGTTTTTAATCACTGAGATAATCCTCTCCTTCTCAATATCTACCATTAGTTTTATATATTTAGTAATTAGAATATTACTTTGTTTGCTTTCTCCGTCTAAAAGTTGTAAAGAGAATTTATGAGCTTTTGATTCTACATAGCCACTTAGACCACTAACTTGAAGAGCGATACTTCCCTCTTTTGCAAATGGAGTGTCTCTTTTAAATTGAACACACCAAGAACATTTTATCCTTTCATTACCATTGCAATATTTTACGAAATAAACCCATATAAATTTTGTCTTTTTTTTTTTTAGATTTCAATATTCTTTTCCATTTATTTGATCGGTTTTATCTTTTAATAAGCTCTATGCTATTTGATTCATCATCTTCATGTAGAAGAGCATCATCTTGATTTTGAAGATTACATGGTTGATTAGAATGTTGTGGGAGACCAAATGCATCAACAATTGACAATTGTTTTTTATAGTTCTTAGGACAACCAATAGGAGACATTTCAAGATTTACACATATTCAATCAATAAAAACATTAGAATAAGTAAATACATAAATTAAAAAGCAATTACATATTTATTAGTAAAAGAAATAAAAGCAACTTCATATTAAATCAAAATAACTAGCATTTTCACTAAGACGTGCAAAGTAGTGCCGATAGGTCATGCAAACCGTGAGTTCATCCATATTTGATTAAAAAATACAACTTATTAGGTATCATAGGTTTTGATATCAGAGGTTTTACCATGACACACATTCCAGATATGCGATATTAGGCAAAGTGAAATTGTCGGGAATGGGCCACTAGTGTTAATGTGCCAGGATGGGCGATAAGAAATTAATAAAGGATTTGTATGCTAAACAAAAGAATTTGGGGCGTTTTCTTTATCCTCCTAAAGGGACGCGTGGTAGAAAAATACTAGATATGATAAGAGACACATGGAAATAGCAAGCCAACATGATTGATACGTTGCAGCTGGATCTGATAGTTTCAAGGCTCACAATAGCCAAAAAAGGGGTAACACATCACATTACTCACAAGGCAACAGGTGGTAGATATGTGGCAGCGTTAGTGTCATGTATGGGAGATTAGAGATTGGAGTTTGAGGTGTATTGTGCATCGAAGCGAAACCTATGATTGAAGGGTTCCAATACGAGGGCTAGACTATGGTCACATGAAAAGCTACAGGACCAAGGGCCAAATGTAGAAGGTGATCGACGATCAAAAAATTGACATGTCTTCCATGAAGGTTATAGCTCCGAATGAGAATGCCCAATAGAGAGGGCTTCAATTTGGGGGCTAGCAGGATGATCACAAAGAGTTGAAAGGAGGCAAGGGATATTGGCATATCGGAATTGGAGATCAGCGGATGCAAGCGAAGGTTTCATTCCAAATGTTGTGATAAAGGGTGGATGCGATATTATAATAAAGATGTTTTGATAAAATAAATTGGGTCCGAAGATAGACAAGATCACAAGTTTGGCTAGGACAATCATCTTATTTTTCCAATTAAAATCTCCAGTAAAGCTGACACGTACAATAAGACATATCGCAATCAGAGATTGGCGAATCAAAGTGAAGGTTTCATTCTAAAAGTTGCGATGAAGGGCGAATACAATTCTATATTAAAGATGTTCTCACAAAAGTAATCAGCTTCGAAGACAAAGGAGATCGCAAGTTTTGGTAGGACAACGATGTGATTTCTTCAATAAAAATGGTCGTTAAATCTAACATGTGCCGAATGCCATGTGGATGCACGTTCTGTCAATTAACCATGAAATGCAGCGAATTTATGGTTTTTGATATTGTAAATGCTTTCATTAATACTAAGGATCCCCGAGGTTTCACTCATAAAAGTATTGGATTCATGGTCATTTTCTCTAAGTGCAGGCATTGGTCATTCTTGTGTTTTTCCTCGTAGGCTAGTCCTAATAAGAAGAATTCATGAGAAATGTCTTGACTGGCTAAACCTAGAAGGAAATTCCCATTAAACAATATCTAGTTGGTCCTACTCCTGAGGTCACAGAAATCCCTCGGCTATTTTCCGACACGACATGCACCCCTGATGTTGCCCAGTCTTTAGTTGGGAGGCCATGTATAGGAGTTTTGAAGATGAAGGGCCAAAATTCGCAGAAAGAATAGTTACAACAGAGGATAGGGTTCCTATTTCACAAATTACATACAATGATGTGGCCAATTCATTTCTCCATAGAATTGGCGCTCGTCCAAGCATCTTACCTTATCTGGATATGATCAGGTGGGTCATTGATCATATGAACATCGTAGATAGGAACTTCATGACCTAGAGACAGATGGTAATAAACTCTTTCACTGTAAAAAACTTGTCTGCAATGTACCACCGCCTGGCAATATGAAGCCATTCAAGGATGGAGAAGAGATGCTAGTAAGTATAAGCAGGAGGACAAGGTATGTATGATATAGCTTCTATTAATGCACACTATTGTTTTGCTACTACAATGATGTGTAGATTGTTTGACTATGAGAATACCCAGAAGTTTTCAGACTAATGAGAACCCCTGATTGAAGATACCTATGATGGTTATGCAATGGATTAGGGAACTATTATGTCCAACAACCTAAGTAAATTAATCCTAGAATATAGAAAAAAGCATAAGTTTACTGACATTGTTCCTATACCATTCTACATGAGTGCCTACATTATGGATTGTATTATTTCACTTCAGATTTTCCATTCATGTGATGGAAATGGACTATTGAAGACCCTTTACCTATTCACATTTACCATGATATTCTATGGGAGTCAAAATACTGACCCCATTTTTACAAGATTAGCCATGGCATCGTCCTTCCAATTTACGAGTTTATTTTTAATGAGAAGTGCCATAGAATCTCCGCTGAAGCCAATATTGACCTGTTATCAGTTGGAAGATGGTTTTGTGAGGAATCATTTACTTATGTTCAAGTTTTTGGCAGCCTTACACGACCTCATGTGTTGCCCTTGTATGTCCCCGATAAGCTCCTAGCCTAGGAAATAACCTACCAAACTATGGGAGATGGCTTGTCTAAGGTCATGAAAGAAAGAAAAACGACAATGTGGCCTATTTTTCCATATTGATGTGGATTCTATTCTTTATAGAATCTCAAACATGCTACTAAGGAGATGGAGGAAATCCAAATGATAAACTTTCCAACCATTCCAAATCAATATTATGATCCAGTAGATACTGCGAAAAATGTTACAACACAGGAAATGATCAAGAAGTTTACAAATGAGCCTAATAAATTTGATGATTTCTTTCAATCAGTGTTAAATTATTTAGAGGTTGAAAGAGAAACAACAAGACAACTCAACCTCGAGGAATTAGTGCAGTTTCATCAATACAGGGTTAAAAGGATTTCCCATTTGCCTAAGGAAATGTTGAATTTAACTCACCAGAACATAGAACAAGACACGATAGCAAGCACATATCAGAGTCAAGATGCATTTCATGTAACTAAAACATTGGTAGCCAACGAATCAAAGGCAAATAAGATAATGACATAAGAAAGTTTTGATGGGATTTGGGAACAGTTTATTAAAGAGAGTGACCCTAAAAAACAACAAATTTTTTCGCAGAGATAGATTTCTTAGAGTTCTATCATCACTAAAAAGAGCTCGTTCACTGTTGAGCCTTCTAAGGAAACTTTCGTGAGTGATGATCTAGAAATCGTCCTAGTTTTTCTGACCTCTGAGGATGTTCTCAATATTGAGGAGATTCCTCCACTAGATGTATTTTACAATCTGAAACATAGAGTAGTAGTCAACAGGCAAAGAAGGAGGAGAAGGACTGAACAAAGGCAGACTTTGGTCCTTGCAAATACCTCGTTTGAAGTACTATGGAAAGATGCCCAAGTGACCACTGCTGAAGATATTGGGAGATTATCACAATATACCAGAGCCTATGCTAGTGCAACAATTGACAAAGCCATAAAAGTGCAACAACTCCTAAGGGAGAAATATGATAGAATAAGTCACCTTGAACAAAATTTAGAAAATGAAAAGCAATGAATTTTCCAACAATTTCATGCTCAATTTTCACAATTGCAGACCAGTTTTAATGGGCTGAATATTTAATATGAATCTGACATGAAGAGCTAGGATGTCCACATACACGAGCTAGAGCATAGGATTGAGCAATTGAAGGCTAATCCGGAGACAACAAAATTCATGAAAGAAGCAGGGGAGCTTAATAACTTGCTTGCTCATGAGCAGGTTCTACTTTTCCAAAACCTTGACATTATCGAAGAGATGTGCCAATCAGCTAATGCACTTGAGAATAAACCGTCCGATCTGAGGACATATGGAAAGGAAGTTGAAGAGAATATATCTGATTACATTCACTGGAAGAACAACTCTAAGGGAATATTAACAAATCTTCTCAAGATAGAAGAATCTCATAAAGATATTTTCTTCCAAGAATGGGAGATAAGGCTTAAAAATGTAGAGATGGAAACCTATAGTGGTAGGGACATATCTAGCAACATGATTCAATCAATCAACGATAGCCTCTTGGAGGCAAATTTAATCTCGAAGTGCCTAGAAGATACATTGTCCGACGTTAAAATATTGACAAAATCTTGGCAAGAATCATCAAAGACAAAGGCTGAGTGGATAAAAGCTCTATCAAAGATTGACTTGGAATGCTATTGGCATTTCCTAGTCAAACCACATGGGAAATGGTTGATGTTGATGTGTCTTCTAAATACAATTATTCATTTGTTGCAAGATCTCAGCAATGCATTATTCACTTCATGGATGCACATTAGGCCTGAACATCCACTTGAATTGAAGGCAATGAAACATATATTGGAACTTCAACAGCGATTGCGAGAGCAGTATTCATCCAAGTCTTGATCAACTTGTTATAACATGTATGTACTATTAGTTTGTATTTTTATTTTGAGTGTGGTTTGTTTGGACCATCGCAACATTTTATGGACTTTTCTATATTTGGGTTTTGACTTTAAACTTTAAATCCCCTTCATTGTTATGAAGAAATGGTCTTCTGAAATTTTACAAGAAGTATTTTGGTTTTTACTACTATAGTTGTAAATAATTCTTAATATAAATAAGAACCACAATGATTTTACTTATGAGCAGAGTGAATGTGTATCAAGTACTATTATATTTACGTTGATGTTATGTTTTTGGGCTGAAGTATTGTTTTAATTAAAGTTTTTCATATATGTTATTCGATGCGATTAGATAAGTATCACCATTGATGTGTTTAAATAGAAATGTGTTAAGTATACAAATGAACAATGATATCATATATGTGCAGTTGATGATTCAGTATTTTTGTTATATGATAGCACTTGAAACCCCCTTATGTATTACTTGCGATAAAGAACTTCCTCCAAGATCCATATCTCACTGATATTTTTAAAAGCGTGGGTGTTTTGCGATAATCTTTGACCTCAAATTTTCTCTAATCTCTGATATGCGAAGCCGATATGGTGTATTAATTCACTTGCAAACCTGGTATAATTACAAAATTGGATTTAATCTAAGATCATATCCGTTTATCGGAATATTCATTATGTGCCATCATCTGAAATGGCTGACAAGATGGACACGATATTGATATTAAAATGAATTTAATTGTAATTTGACGTCCACCATATTAGATCTTTATTATAGTGCAAGTTTGCAAACTGTGGAATGTTGCGATTATCTCCGATATTATGGACCTGATACAATTATTAAAATGAGTTAATTATGTTATTGCATCTGTTCTAGATCGATGGTACCCATATCACAAATGTTTTGTGTTGTGTCATTTTGAATATTCTGATGAGTAAACCTCTGATTCCACTACTGGTTCTAGATTGAAGGATTGCATTATGTTGATTATGTTTGCATACATGATACATCCCTGTGGGGATGACTTATATGTGTATGTGTGTGTGTGTGTGTAAAAGTTGAAGGAAAAGATTTGTGTAATGATTGCCAAAGGTAAACATAGAATGTTTGATGCTTAAGAGGCATAGAAAATTGCATGCTATAACAAACCACATGATAACAAAGATTTCGCAGCATAAGAAACCACATGCAATAACAAACCACATGATAGAAAAGAGTAATAACTTATTAAGGAAGAGACATAACTCATTACATGTCATGATCGCCTCACGAGAGGTTTGATCAAACTTGAAAGATAGTGGGTTCTGAGACCCTTTTATTAATATGAAGATTACATGGCAAACCCGCTGGATAGTACGGTCTTCTTCCACTTTCATGCCTTTTGTTTTCCAAGTTACAAGTTGTTGTGTTGCATGGGAAGCATTAGATTAATGTCAAGGGGAATTTCCCCTTGGGATCAGATGAGGTGCCAGCTTTTTCTAAATGGCTGGCACCCTGGCCTTCTCAGCAGGTTGGACACCTATTATTGACGTCTTAGAATGGTTGTCGAAGTACCGGAAGGTTTCGTCAAGTGCCATGGAGTTGTTTGCAGGCTCAATATAGGGTCTGACACCGTCGATGTGTAGCAGGAGAGGTAGGAAGCTCTAAGGAGTCAATACCTCTAACCAAAACCTTAGACCAAATACCTTAGACCAAAAATCTTGGACCGAAACCATGGACCAATACCTCAGACCAATACCTCGGACCAAAACCTTGATTTTCCATCCCATACGTGTTTTTCCTTCTATGAAAGTGTGTGCATACGTATAAGCTCCTTCTATTCTGCAAGCCAACGTGTATACGCTACTTGGACAAAGTGAACCCGCATATACTTCTTAAACCATTCTCTTTCTTCCATCTCTAGAGTTTGATACGTAATCCTTTGTTGTTAACCTGTTGCACTGTGAACTGTCATCTATGTGATTTTCCATCAAGGACAACACTTGTATCATAATGCCAACAATCTCCCCCTTTGAACTTGATGGAAACCACAACTCCAAGATACTCTCCCCCTTTGACATCAAGGGCAAAGGGCAAACCAAGATATTCTCCCCCTTTGAGATACACTATGTTGTCCATGCTCCCCCTGAGCACATGCAGATTTTGCAAATATATTTTTCAAAAGAATAACATGAATTTATAATTCATCTAAGTGAGTATGAATTCCCTAAGACTAATGAATCATACATAAATCAATCACCCAACCAAGTGGGGATACACCAAATTTGACTCATGCACCTAACCAAGTGGGGATATACCAAATGTTTATACATGACTAAAATAACAATTATTACATCATCCTTCCCATGCATAGTGGCGTTACAAATTAGGTATTTTCATGATCTTTACATCAAATGATATCCATGACATTTATAACAAGGACCAACGATCTAAACAAGACCATGATAGTCATCAACAACTATAATACACCATATATGACCTGCACCATAATTATATGTCAGCAACATCAATATCAACAGCCTGTATATGTCCATCATCAAAAGAGTCACCTGAATCGAACAACTATGTGGATCAAGAAATATAAGTATCATCATGTACCAAGGTCTTCTAATATAATGCCAACTATGCATTATTAGAAACATATGCTCCCCCTGAACCTATGCCAACTGTTCAATGTCATATCTGATCATTGCAAATATCAGTAAGAATCATCAAGGCATCATCATTAATCATATATACATCAAGTCATTAACAAATTATGAGGATCAATATCATTTCTAAATAACATCCACAGACTGTAATCATCAATAAACCAGACAAAAAAGATAATTGATAATTGTCTGAACCATATCAGATCACTTTTATGACTATTTCCCACTACTTCTTCAAACAACATATACGCGAATGTGCAGCTTTTAACTCCCGTATATACACGACTTGTCTTCATAATAACTACGTATGAGAATTGGAATTCTGAAGTTTCACACTCTTAGCTCCCCCTAAGTCTATTATGTCTATATATTGTGCTATGCCACATCTTTTTGACTGTACTTCCTTCTTCTTCCATATCTTGGAGTGTGATGATGTTTTCTTCTTTTGGTATGTTGGTCGTAATTTGCCCCTACATTCTTTTGCTATATGCCCAAACTTGTTACAAGCATAACATCTTATATGTTTCATATTCCCTCTATAACAGTCAATGGATTTGTGACCAAACATATAGCAAGAAAAACAATATCCCTTAAAGTACCTAGAAGCTGATGGTCTTCCTGTGTGACGGTTATTTTCTTGAACCATTCTACTTCTGCATCTACCTGCAACATGTCCAAAATTATGACATATCAAACATTCAACATTATTCATCAGAGGAAAGAACTGCTTATCACTTCCATAGTTAGGAGTAAATGATTTTCTTTGAAGTCTTTCTTTCCTTAGTTGTTGATGGGGTTGACCTCTTATCTCCTTGTTGGGCATTTCATATTTTTCATTAGATTTCCTTGCCTCATCTTGTGAGCTAGATTCACCCTCAACAGTTTCATGAAAACCAAGACCAGTTTTGATGGTAGGAGACCTTTGACTACTAAGAATATTATCCAAAATCTTAGTACTATCATGAAATCATAACAGTTTATCCTTTTCTTCTAATTTACCTTTTAAGCTATTTACCTCAACCTGATATTGCTCTTCCTTTTCCAGATATTGCTTCTTCATGATTTCTTCAGCCTTTCTTCCTTCTTCCACTTGTTGCCTTAATTTGAGAATCTCATTTTCTTGTTCTTCATCTGCTTGAGGTAGTTCTTCATTCTTCTTATTTGAATTTTTAGGATCTTCTTTTAGAGAGATTATCTTAGCTTCAAGACTTTAATAGCAACTGGATATGTATTTAAGTATCTTGATTCTTGTACTCTTTTCATTTACTTCATTTCTTAATGATGCTACTTCATCCTGCAAGTTTTGACATTGATCTTCCTTTCCCTTGTACTACTTCCTTACTTTGTTTCCTTCCTCCAAATGATCTTTTAATTTGGTAAATTCTTCTTTGAAGGCACACTCCCTTTTTTTGAATGGTTCTTGTTGATCTCTAATTTTATCTGTGAGTCTTTTAACTTCTGCCTCTATGTTTCTTTCACTATCACTTTCAATATCTTCGACATTGCATGAACAGAGAAAAATATCACCAGAAGACCAAAAATTTGTACTTGATACTTCTTTTGCTTTTTCATCTTCAATCTGAGGTGATTCTAAATCTGAATACTTGCTTCCACCTAACAGCCAATTGTCTCTCCTACTATCGATGTTCCTTTGAGATGTCTTCTTCTTCTGAGGTGTTTTCTTCTTTAACTTCTTTCCTATTGTTTCTACGGATCTCCTTCAAACAATCAAGCTTCTTCTAAAGGAACTGCTCTGATTTCAATTGTTGGGAATAATAATGAGAGGGCGGGGGGGGAAATCAATAACTTTTTCTTTTCATACTCAAATTTATATACGCTACTTCAATGAAGGGAACTCGTGTGTGCATGCAACTGTCTTTAAGGAAACCAACGTATATCCGTTAAACTTACAATTCAGTTAATTCATCATATGGTGATCTTTAATCAGCGCATCAGTACTTTATTAACCATTTAAACAATAACCATGTGTAGTAATAACAAAATAAACCATCACACATAAGCAAAACACATGAACACCAATATTTAAGGTGGAAACCCAATGCGGGAGAAAAACCACCTGTTGTGGTCATCTCTATCTTCTTTTAATATAAGAAAAATCTATTTACAATCTTGTACTAGTGCATACTCATACTAGTATGCAGGCACCCACCTACAGAAGGCTACAACCTTCTCTCATTCTCTAGCTTCTACTGGAAGAGAGCTACAACCCCCTAGCTCTTCTACTAGCCGCTATGTTTAATATTATGTAGGCATCGACCTACTGAAGGTTTCAACCTTCACTCATTCTCCAGCTACTACTGGAAGGATCTCCCCAACCCCCTGTCTCTTGTATATGGCCGATATGTTTTTACCAATTACGTAGGCGCAACCTACAGAAGGGCTATGACCTTCTCTTCTTTCCTTCAGGGACCATGTTTCATTAATTTTAGACTGATACTTGATTCGGATTTTAAATTAGGAACACAATAAATTACAGAGATAACCATAAACATAGAGATGAAACCATAAATAATACTTCATTTCATTAAATGTAAAATACTGAAATATGCTTACAAATAGCAATGGAAAAAACCAGTTAGGGCGATGCGTAGGCTTATTCTCTGAGAGAGGGATGTGGCGGCTTACGTGCCTCTGAACTGTGTTACAATGCAGGCTTGAAGGCCTATTTATTGTGAGAAACAATGGAAAAACCCTTAACATCCCAAAACCTAACCCTAGAAGATGAAAACAACCAAATTGTGGGCCCCTTTTGGTAAATTGGCACATCAATTTCCCGGGGTTGTAACTTTGGCACCCGATCTCTGTTTGACGCATACAATAGCTTGTTAGGAAGTTATATCTGAGAAATATAACTTTGGGAAGAGAAACATCGGTCCATGGACCCATGTTGCTCTGAAATTTCCCAAAAAAAACGTCGTTTAGAGCCTCAAAACGGCTTCGAAAGTTCAGGACCCGAAAAATTGCTAAAAAAAAGTAAATTGTGCTACAATTACAGAAACTGAAAAACTGAAAGAGACAGTTGTGGGGGTCTAAGTGGGGTAGGTGGGTGGCCACCAACATCCACCTGGATCAATACTCCTGGTACACAACACCACAATCTGAAGGCCATGTTTCATCAAATTTTCATACTGGACCCATCAGTAACATTGAAGCCCAAAATCTATCATCACGGAAATACAACCAATCACTAAAAAACCCATCAACACTGAAGCAAATCACAATCAATCAATCTAATCATTTAGAACACTGTCACCAGAACATAGTCACAAAAGCACAGAGAAGAACACAGAACTCTGCATCAACAACCATAACCATCTGCAACTTAAAACCTCATATCTCATAATGTATATGCTACTTCGAAGTACCAAACCAGCGTGTATATGTGCCTTTACCAAGGAAAACCAGCATATAGATCTGCAAATACTAACTTAAAACTTCACCGCTATTCCAGACTTCAGTCATACCCAGATCATAACATTTACAAAAGAAACCATGCGTAAGAAATTAGATCTAAACTATCCATGATCAAACCACATAATTAAAATTCATTTCAGGTCTTATGATCATGATCCATCATTAGATCTCATCCATCGTCAACCACTTAGGTTCATCCTTATTTCAAATCAAGTAAAGCACCAGAAACCCATAACATGCATATTTGCTTTTGATCTAACTCTTCATAAGATATTCATTACTTGTGCACTTAGCCCTTAGATATTTTCCTCCTTATATACTTAGATCCTTTGTCATTACCTCAGACCAAAACTTTAGACCAATACCTCTGACTAATACCTCCGACCAAAAACCTCTAACCAAAACCTCCGACCAATACCTCGGACCAAAACCTTTATTTTCCATCCCATACGCACTTTTCCTTCTGTGAAAGTGCATGCATATGTATATGCTCCTTCTGTTCCGTGAGCTCGCGTGTATAGACTACTTGGACAAAGTGAACCAGCGTATACTTCTTAAACCATTCTCTTTCTTCCATCTTTGGAGTCTGATCTGTAATCCTTTGTTGTTAACCTGTTGCACTATGAATTGTCATATGTGTGACTTGCCATCAAGGACAACACCTGTATCATAATTCCAACAATAGTTACCCTCATTCTCTAGAGATAAAAAAAAATCTCAATCGGAAGGAAGAGGTTCAATTTTCCTCTGTTTAGGAAAAGTTCTAAAGTACGTAAAAAAAAGGAACATTGTTGTATTTTTGGCAAGATGCTTCTTGGGAGTAGATCCAGAGTTGGACTAAAGCTAGTGGAGAACTCCCATATAGCAAAGCATTAGAATTAACGAAAGTCTTGAGATTTAATGTTTGACTAAATTCCTAATTGTTGTTAACTTCTCCGGGGTGGAAGCTCAATGGGAGGAAAGGATGTCATTGCCTACCTCAAGGTCAGGAGGAACATAGACAGTCCTGTGGAATTTGTGTATTTCTGGGTAATAGATAAGTATCCATGCTTAGATACTGCAAATACTAAAAAGGATTATGCAGTATTTGAATATTTACATTTGTGAAATAGGCAATAGTTAATTGAGAAGAGCAAAGGAATGTATTTTATATAAAGAGAAACCATATTCTTGCATGTACGAGAAGTAGGATAAAGTGTTGTAATAAATCTTTAGTATTTAAGAGGAAGACAAGATTTCCTTCATATGATGAAAAACTATGAAAAAACTTAGAATGTATGGAAAACCAACTTAGATAATGTAGTATATTGACTTATTTATAACTTGAAAGAACGAGTATTTATCAGTTCAAATAAAGTCAGGAGTTCTTCTCAGTAACTATGGAAACTATAGAATTGGGCCACTACCTCCTCTGAGTAGGAGAAGAAGGGCTATTATTCTCTAGTTGACAAAGTAAAGGGCAGAAATACTTTTGAGTTAGGAGAAGAAAGGGTACTGTTAGGGCATCCTGTAGAAAATCCATAACCCAAGTTAACTGTGGCAGGGTAATTGCCACCCAGATTTAACAAAACTAAAATATAGTATTCTGCAACTCTCTATGGAAAGGTAAATATCGAATTCAGCCAATTTTCATTGATAAGTTAATTATATAGAAATGTTTATGTAAAAGAAACAAATTATCTATAGGGTGCTTATCAATGATTGATTAAAGAGAAGAATTTGGTGGGAGGTTAAGCTGAGGCCACCCGTTTACCAGGGGTCGACTTGGTCTCCCTTATCCCAATCAAAATACAGAAATTTGCATTCAACAATACTGTTGCATAAATACTCTGATATGCTAACATGATTGCATAAGAAATTTAACCATTTGATTTAAAACAAAAATATCAACAGAACAGATTGGGCTAAATACTAAATAAATACATAAATTTACTAAGGAACCATCTAATGAATATAACGAAATTCCGGTGAGGACTCTTTAAAAAGAAAACAAACACCATACTTTTCCTGTAATATAGAAGTTGTAATGTATTTACTATAAATAGAGGAAATGAGTCTCGTACAAGACCTGCAATATATATATATATATATATAT
>APFE030393068.1:164019-178933 GCA_000404065.3 Pinus taeda | reverse complement strand
ATTATGGTTTGTGCTACCAAGGAAGACCAGGATTTGACAGAGTGTTGGATATCCATGGCTTTGTTGATGCAGACTGGGCTGGAGATTTGGATCAGAGAAGATCTACAAGTGGTAATGTGTTTAACCTATTTGGAGGTGCAGTCAGTTGGATGAGTAAGAAACAATCTGTAGTGGCACTATCAACTACAGAGGCAGAATACATGGCAGCCACTCATGCAAGCAAGGAAGCATTTGGTTGCAGATATTGTGTTTAAGTATGGGTTAGTACAGGGAGCTATAGGGATAGACTGTGACAGCCAAAGTGCAATTTTCTTGGCAAAGAACCCTGCTTATCATTCAAAGACAAAGCACATTGATGTTCAGTATCAGTTTGTGAGGGATATGATAGAAGACAAAAAGGTGTTGCTGGTAAAGGTGGACACTTGAAGAATATTGCATATGCATTGACAAAATCTGTTAGCTCTGAGAAGTTCCTTTGGTGTAGAGAAAAAATGGGTGTTTCAGGGCTGGAAAAATGACTAAGCTCTCCTGTGGCCCCCTGTGGAAAGAAAACAACAAGTGGGAGATTGTTGGGTTGTGTTATATTCTTTCCACATAGTTAACAGGGGGTTTGAGGGGTACCCCTAACCCCACTTTATGGGGTCCGGGGCAGCGCCCCAAAAAATTTTGGTTTTGGACCCTATGTTAGGTTGGGCGGACCCACCTATGGTTTTGTGCATGATTTCGCACATGTTTTTTGGACGCGATGGTTTTCGGTCCATGTTTTTGGATCGATGGTTTTTTTGGTCCTGGTTTAGTGGAATGATAGGTTATTATCCATGGTATTGGATGCTTCGGATGTATAATATGTATTGTAACATTGAAGAACATAATGAAAAATCAAGCTGGTAGTCTCGGTTTTGAGATCCAGTGAGAAATCTCTGTGTATATGTGTTTTATGTGTTATGCTCTCGCATTTTTATTTTTCCTGTGATTTAGAATTCTTATGCAGGTAATTTCTGTACGGGGTTAAAACCTACAATGATTTATTAGGTCAACTCCTATTGCTTCCTTGATGCTTGGGATAGAGCCTGATTTCATTTCCACTGTTAGCTTTCTGCTTAGGGATTGTTCCAACAAGATATAAAGAAAAGGTGACAATGGGCACCCTTGGTAGAGCCCTCTTGAAGCTTGAAAAAAGTCAGTAGGTCTGCCATTGACCAGGGGCACTATCCAAGGTCTGTGAGTGCAAGCTTTTATCAAATTGATAAACTCAACGCTAAAACTGAAGGAGAGAAGGATTTTATAAAGGAATGAAAGTTTAACCCGGTCAAAAGCATTTGACATATCAAACTTAATGAGCATGCCTTTTTCCTTTCAAGTGTGGCTAGAGTGGAGGGCTTCTTGCACTTGGATCACATTGTCTATAAGGTTTCTTCCTTTGATGAAACAACTTTGCAGAGGGCAAATTAGGTTCCCTAATAGAGGCTTGATTCTATTGGCTAAGAGTTTGGTAAGGATCTTGTAGGAGGCATTGCAGAGAGAGATAGGTCAGAATCTGTCAAGAGTCTCAGGGTTAACTTCTTTTAGGATTAGGGCAAGGAAGGTGGAGTTGGTGCACCCTCCCACTTTGGCTTTCTTTTGAAAGGATTTTACCATTCTGAGGAGATCGAGTTTTATTACATTCTAGAAAGCTCTGTAAAAATGAATGGTGAAGCCATCTGGCCCAAGGGCTTTATCTGGCTCCATTGACCAAATGACTTCCACTATCTCTTTTCTATAAAAGGCTTCAATAACCCATCATTTAAATCTGTTGTGACAAGAGAGGGGATATTTGACAAAAAGTCAGTAGCCAGGTCTTCATTGGAAGAACCATACTCCAGGAACAGATGCTGAAAATGGGATGTGGCGGCCTATTTTATGAGTGGTTTTCCTTTGATAACTTCCCCCTCACTGGTGGATATTTCTAAAATTTGATTCCGCGAGAGATGAGCTCTACATTGTCTATGAAAGAAAGTTGTGTTTCTGTCTCCAGCTTGTAGCCAGAGGCTGTGAGACTTAAAGTGCCAGTATTCCTCTTCCTTTCGAAAGGAAAGAATAGAGTTGAACTAGGCGTTCTATTCGAGGAGCAACTGAGCTTTGGTGATTTCAGTTCCTTCCATGCCTAACTGAATCTCGGCTAGAGTCTGTATAGCCTTTTGTCTAGTGCTTGTTGGAGTGGATAGAGGTTTTTTTTTTTTTTTTGCCTAGTATTTTAGAGCAAACTTAGTGTTCTTTAGCTTCTGCTCCCACACAAAATTGGGGGATCCTTCAACTGGTTGCGACCAAGCGAGAGTCACTGTGTCCATAAAGCCCTCTCTCGAGACCCATAGAGGGTTGAATCTAAAGGGAATAGGTCCCAAGTCCTCCTCTATTTCTATCAGTAGCGAGATGGGATTGTGGTCAGATGTTATTTTGGGCAGGATTTTTGAAGAGATTAAATTCTTCCCCTCCATCAAAGTACTTTGAACTAGAAACCAATCTAGACAAGCAACAATATTAGCATTACCAACTCTATTGTTGGTCCAGGTATAACGACCTTTATTGGGTTTGAGGTCAAGTAGGTCCCATGTGAGAATCAGAGACTCCACCGAGACATGGAAGGGATCTTTACCCCATACTCCACCTTTTTTCTCATTTGGATCTAGTGTGATGTTAAGGTCCCCTGCCATAATGATGTTTGGGGGGGAGTAGATTTCTAGGAAATCTAAGAGAGTATGCCAATAGTCCTTCTTTTCCAGAAAATTAACAAGAACATATAGATTGAAGAGAGCTAAAGACATCTTACTTCAGAAGTGTAGAAGGTCTGTGTATATCCAGTATTGGGTTGCAAATGAGCTCTTCAGTTGAAACATATCCTCTGACCATAAGATTGCAAGGCCCCCTAAAGTATCTCGGGTGTTGACTGCTTTTCCTGAGTTCTTTTTCCACTTGGTTAGACTTAACGATAAAAGAGCATCTTCTTCTATCTTTGTCTCTTGAAGTAGGAGGATATCTGAGGGTTCCATTCTTAATAAATCTTTTACTGCTTCAGCTTTCATAGGGTTTCCTAGGCCCCTACAATTCCAAGAGACAATCTGCATTATTTACTTGGGAAGGAAGGAGTAGACCCTCCCTTTGTGGGTCAGGTCCTTGTGTTTCTACCTAGTGACATTTCAATTGTGGATAGACTGCCCTGCATCTTTAGTCGTTCCACCTTTTCTTCTTTGATCTCCTTGCGAGACTTCCTTCCTTCCTTTTTATTGGGTCACTCGAAAGAATCATCTTCAAAAGAACCAAGACTATCTATCAACTTTTTCTTTTTAGTCATTTCTGCATGTGATGGAGAAATGGTGCCTGCTGGAGGATCCTGATTTTCTTGTTGGGTTGCATCTACACAAGGAATTTCTATAGTGGATTCTCCCGTTTGTTCCTGAGGTCTTGAGTTTATTTCTGTGTCTACTATCTATTCCATATTCTATTGTACCTCTCCCTCTTCAAGTTCTGGTTGGTCATATGGAGGGATTAGTGCAGAAAAAGGATTTGAAGAGATGGTGGCATTTCTGTGTCCTGATCATTGGGTAGGCTCTTCCCAACGGAGGGTCCTCCATTCTCTGGATTCCCTCCTTCCTTTTCGCTCTGTTGGTATGCTTTGATGTGCCTAGTTTTTGGGCTTGTGTCCACTGATCGCCCTTATCTTTTTCTATTTCTTCCTTAACTTTCTTCTTGCAGTTTCGAGTGAAGTGACCATAGCCATGAAACTGTCGGCACTGAAGGGGAGTTGTTCATAATCAAGTTCCTGAATGTGATACCAACCAACTATGGTAAGCTTAATAGCCTCAGGCAACTCTATATCAAGATTGACTTCAACACATATTTTTGCACACAAGTATTATTCTCTCCTTTCAGCCCTATCAATGTATTTTCCTAGTTTGTTCCCAATTGTTTCCATGGATTCTGAGTTCCAGCAATGAATTTTTAGGTGGGGTAAACTTACCCAGACAAGAACGGCTGAAGGAGTATCCTGGGAAGGATCAAAGTCCAGCATCCATTTATTCAGATACAGCCCTTGGGGGCCCATGAAATATGGACCATTTCGGAAGATGAGATCTCTATCTTCTGCTGATTCAAAGACAAACACATAATATCCTCCGCCTACCAGATGACTTTGGATTGCTTCAGAGACAAGGGGCCTCCAGTTTCTCTGGACCCATCCATCAATGGCTTTGGGAGAGGGCTAGAGTCCCGTAAATTGACCAATAAGCCCGCGTTTTGCTAGATTTAGTGCAGTTCGACATAGGTGTTCCATAGGCAGTTCTATAGAGGGGATAGATTCGGCTTTCTTAACAAACTTCTACTAGTTCGAGGTTGCTTTCCTCTTGCCACAGGAGGTTACCAACTGTTTGAAGGTAGCAATCTCAGGAGGGAGGGGAGTCTGAGGGCCTCCTCCAGTGTCCATGCTGGACGACTCAGATTTTTACCAGATGAAGAGGCTAACCATGTAGAACTTTCTATACCTGGTTGGCCTCAAGTTACAATATTTTTTAAAAATACACTAAAAGCTTAATATTGTTGAAAACACCTCTCTCTCTATGTGTGTGTGTGTGTGATAGAGAGATAGAGAGAGAAAGAGATAAACAAAAAATATGTCCCCTAAGATCTTTAATTTTAATTAATAAACAAACCCTAAAAATATTTATTTAAAATAAAAGTTCAAGAAAAGCCTTTTATAAATGGATTATATAAGAAACTTAAATAATAGTAATAACAACAGTACCCAAAATAGTTTTTATTTTTTTATTTTTAATGATTTTTTTCCTGAAAAATCTAGCAGGCCTTAGAGATGGAAACACTACAAGACTAAACGATAGAGTAGGTGCTAACAATGGGACAATGGTCCATTCTCACCATAGCCAAAGCCCCTTACTCTTTACATATTTTCACCAATGAGAGGAGTCCGGGTAAAATAGGATGAAAGGTATTTTGAGGTCAAGGTATAAGGTGATAGGCTAGAATCTCTCAAGAAATACACAAATTTCAAGTATAATGCTTCACTAAGAAGCAATAAGATTTCTATAAGAGACTTAGGAAGAAAATGCACAAGACCTAGGGTTTGTTGATTTTGATTTTGTTTAAGTGTTCTCAAGGTCAAGGCAATGGAGAGAAAAGGCTTCTTAAGATATACTTCAACAAGTACTAAGTTAATAAAATCTTTAAGAAAGACCTCAAGTTGAGGAGGAAAAGCTAGGGTTTCCCTCTTATGAAAACACCTAGGGAAAAATATTTTATTGAGGAAACTTAAGTGGATGCCCACAAAATTTATAGATCAAGTAGCCAATATCCTCTACTTGATATTTAGGCTCTCAATTCTCCACAAAACCTCTCCCTAAATATTTCGTTCTAAGCCCTAATTTGACATCCTAACCTTAAAAGGGATAAAATTTTAAGAGAAGAATTTATGGATGAAAAGTAATAATGATCACAAAGGACTTGACTCGTGCCTTGTCATTTGGGAATGTGGAGTTAAGGATGCTCAAGATAAACTAATTTTTTTATTTTATTTTATTATTAATTTATTTATTTTTATATTTAATTAATTTATTTATTTTAATTAATTAATTTTATTATTATTATTATTATTATTTATTTTTTTTTTTTTTTTTTTTTTTAATTCTAATTTTTTTTCCTGAGACCTAAAATTGATGCCCTAGGTATTGATTTCTAGTAATGACCCACTTCTAAGGAAAATGGAACTTGATGGATAGTTATGGGAATTTCTCCAATAGGAACATTCATTACATGTTATACAGTGAGTAACATATGTAATTCTCAACTAGATAGATTTCAAAATTGGTGTTCAACAAAACAGGGCATAAACACACATAATCTAGAAACAACAATTCCATACATTAGACAAATTAAAAATGATAATATTCAACAATAGGCACTTACAAGATAACATGTAGTATATCCATCCATTCATCAAAGAAATAGATCCAAAGATATCCCAAAATGGATTCTAAACATCGAAATGCATCCAATGTACTCCCATAACTAAAAAAGAAACAAGTGAAAATTATTTGAGGAGGTTTCAATTCTCCAAGTGATGATCATTGATCACTAATGGGTGATTTAAAATATATATGTGACTAACTAAGGCCTATTTTACCCTAAAATCCCCTCAAGTCATAAAATAATGGGCAAATATGAAGTGAGGTTACAAACCAACCTCATAGCCAATGTAAAATCATAATAAATCACCCTCAAGTGGGTTGAAATGTTGACATCATGCATGCATAGGCCTCTTAGAGGCATGCATTGGGCTCCTCTAGCACCAAACTAAGTAAAGAGGGATCCAAAAATTACATTCTAGGGGTTGTCCCCTAGATCTCCATGCAAATCATCGTGTAGATCCCAGTTTTATGTGTGGGGCACAAAATGGGTCTCGTGGGTCTCTTGGTGATAAGGTAGCTTAGTTTTACTCCAATATTGAGTGTTCAGAGGATGGTGTTATCCCTTCCATGTCTTAAGGGTGAGACAAACCTCTTTTGGGCCTCAGATCAGGTGCCAAACCATGTGATTATTGCTAGCCAACTGGGGCACATTGGTCCAAGTGCATCATCTCTTGAATAATATATGGAAAATTGTATAATGTTGGGGTGTTATAGGTGCCCATGGAATAGAATTATGCTTTACAAGTGGTAGGAGTCTCATGGCTCTCAACACTTCACATGTAGGGTGTCATGATTCTCCTATAGTGGACTTGGGCCCCAATTAAGTTTCCCAACCCATGATGGAAACCACCTACTAATCAAACACAATGTCCAATGTTGCATCTTCACCATTAGGTATAATAATCATTAGTTCATCTAAGTGGGCCAAGCTTGTTATTCAAGGGAAATTTGACACTTTGAACAAGGCTTCCCTTCCAAATTTGGGGCTTTGATCACGTAATAGTGTTGCCTTCCTAGGTAGGAGTGGATAATAGATGACCCTAAGGTGTTGCCAGCCCCTAAGGGGAAATACAGGTCCTAGTACACCCTTCAATCAATAGGTGAAATATGAATAATAATGGAACAGAGGGGGAAAAGGGGTCTTAGGGCCAAATGCAATGGTCAAATGGGTAGAAATGATGATGAAATCCACATTTGGTTCATACAAATGTGAGGAGGGATAAATTTGTGGATGCATGAGTTACGCTGGCCTTTTTTTTCCATCCCTCTTATTTCCTTTTTCCTTTTCTCGATTTTTCTTTGTATTACTACTCAAATTTGTAGGAAATGAGAGCATGTTGTGAATGATGTGTAACAATGGTTACCCCATCAAAGGTGGGGAAATTCATTGCCCACCAGGGGTTGGTACATGCAAGGGATCCTTCTATGGTGTGATGGGTCAACATTGGCCCTAAGAACCAGGTGATATCCATGATGATAAGGGGTAGAGATCATGCTTGCCTTTTTCCCACAAGCTAATTTTATTGTCACAACCATATTTTTCATTTTATAATTTTCTTTTTTGTTTCCATGATATGCTTGATATCCTTCAATCAATAGGTACTCACTTTTTGTGGGTAACATCTGGACCCAACTGGGACATGATCTCACCATATGGTGCATGATCCATGTACTCGAATGGGGAGTTCATGAGAACTCCAACAAAATCCTGGGACGTACTGAGCATACTTTTATCACCCATGTTTTTCATCAAATAATAAATCTAGATAGAAAAGTAAATATATTCTAAATGCAAGTCTAATCTAGCATGAGAACATAATATGATGATAGTAGTTATGCAAAAGGAATCTAAATGTTAATATAATCTATATGCAATATAGTATAGCATGAGAACATAATATGATGATAGCATCTATGCAAAAGGAAACATGCAATGCACCTTATAGCACCATGTATAATATGTAATGTCATGTACCCAAGAAAGGGGTAATGAGGTTAGCTTTGACCAGTGAGGGCTGAAGTTCACCATTAAGATTAGCTATATAGTAGTATCCAAAACCATCCTTCTCATGGATTTTGACAAGAAGGGGATGATCGCAAACCAAAACCATCTCTCCAATTTGAGGTTCCTTCTTCGATTTTGGCACCCATTTCTTTTTTGTTTTTAGTGGGTTCAAGTAGGGACTTTTCAAGAGACATATTTCATGGGGAAGTGGAAGATTAATTGGCTTGGATGGGTTACGAAGGTGTCTCGTCTTATGTTGTTGGTTAGAATATGGAAAGGGATCCAAGTCACCAACATGTATAGGAAGTTGGGGTTCACTATAAAGGATGAATATGGTCCCATTAGGTTGGGGAATAATATCATATGATAATTCCATTTGCAATTGGCCACCTATAGATGCACCCCACTTTCTAGATAGTAACATGCCCTAGAAGTCAGGAATATCAATCACCACCACATCCATTAACACAGATTTGTCCTTATTATGAGCTAAAGTAACCTTAAGATATTTAATGAGTCCATACACAGGGATGGACCTAGAGTGAAAACCACAAACATTATTGTAAGGTCTAGTGATGTACAATTCCAATTGGTCCATGACTTTTAATGACATGATGTATGCAGAAGCCCCTGAATACAACATACAATTATGGAGGTAACTTGTTTATGGCTAATATCAATAAGAATGGCTCATGCCTAAGATTGGTCTTAGACACATGAATATTTTGCATCATAATAAGAGGATCTCGATTTTTATCATCATGCCCCAAAGCCTTATTGACCTTCTTTCTTCGAGTGGGAAGCTTCACAAACTCTTGTACGGGTACTTTTATGGTCATCTTTCCCATAACGCTACAAACATAAATGTCTAACTCAACTTCCTTGACCTTGGATTTGTGCTTGGTGGTGAGCTTTGGTATTTCACCAAGAATGTTGCAACTCCCAAGGGCTCCTCAACTCAAATTATCAACCCGAGGTCTGTACGAACTTTGAGGTGATAGTGCTATATGCACAACAGATAGGGTTCTACTCATGCCACCCTCAGTAATGAAATTATATCAACAAGTGCTCAAAGACCCTTCCTCCTATTGAATTAAAATGAAATCTTGATAAAAGGACAATTGGAAATTGCTTCTATCTATGAAAATAGAAATTCCATTGACTCAACTTGTAAAACCCTAACTAATCAATTCATGAAAGGACAAAGCATAATTGAATTGCAGAAATAAAGCTATGTTATCTTGTAGAATTCATCAAATTACCTCATCTAGTTGTATAAAGGAAACTAATTCATCTTGCATAATTCATCAAACTACCAATCAGAATTGCATGTACCCTCTACCTAGTTCATACTTGCTCATAAATCAATGACCTACTTGCATAATAAAGAAACTAACTCTACTTTAAATTTGTAGTGAAGAAAAGGAAGGTTTGGAGTGGCCTAGGAGATTTCCCTAACCATATTATCACAGCTGGGGGTCATTACGCATCTATGCTAAGTCAAAGTTGTAGTGGGGATCAAAACTGATGAAGAAAAAGGCTACTACATGTTTGCTATAGGAGACTTTTAATGCTACAGGAGGGCATCTGATTGGTTTTTTAAGATGAAAATGTTGGCTTGACAATATGGAGAGGTGGATAGTAGTTGAAGCAAATGAAAGGAGGTTGGCTTGAGCCCCTATCCAAGCTCAAGACCTCTAAGAGGCATTTCTTACACTAGGTTGAGTGCTCTCAGTGACATAGGCATTAGGGGAATTTTGAGGTCTAAAATGGGCCTCCCAAGGAAATTATAAAATAATAGTGGAAATAATTAAATAAGATTAGATTACATCATCAAATTTTAGAGGGAAAAAAGAAAAAACTATTTTCTCAACTCGTATTTTAAACTTATCTCCCTATGGGTTTACTCAAATTTCGAGCGAAAACACTCGTTGGATAAAAAATTTGGTTCTCATACAAGGAGTACCCATGTTTCATATTTTCAATGGACCTTGCTACACGAAAAAATAATAAATACATGAAAAATGTGATTTTGATCACATTTTTTCATGTATTTTTCATTTTTCATGTAGCAGGGTCCATCGAAACTATGCAACATGGGTACTTCTTGGATGAGGAACTAAATTTTGCATACAATGAGTATTACTGCTTGAAATTTGAGTAAAACCTTAGGGATATCAGTTGAAAATACAAGTTGAATCATCCCCCATGGTTGACATCATGATCTTGAATCCTATTGGTTCTGTAAATTTTATTTTGGTTGTACATTTTTCTTAGGAGGCCCATTTTAGACCTCAAAATTCCCCTAATGTAGACTAGCTAATAAAACATGGTTTTGGGACAGAGTTTGGAGGTGGAAGGAGAAGATGAAAGAGATCAGGATGGAAGTGGTGAAGGTGCCCTTCCCTGCAAATCAATCGACCCTACGATCAATCACATGCATGCATCCATTTATCATTTACAAAATGAAATAACTTATGATGGAAAAGATGTGTTGAATTTAAATAACATTTAATCCATGCAATACCACTGATATAATCACTAAAATAAATTCTAAGCTATAGAAAGAAAATGTAAAATAGGAAAACTGACATTAATATATTTCCAAGAAATCATAAACAAAATCTTTTTGGGTTCTGGTTGTGAATCCTTCCACTCATTCTCCCACAAGAGAGGTGATGTAAAGGTTGTAACCATAGAATTTTATAGGTTAATTTCTACTGAAATGCAAGAAAGTATGAACTGCTTGGAATCAAGAAGAAACATAGGTACAAGGAGAGGGACCAAAGCCTCTAGGTTGAGCCCAAACCCAAGGGTCTCAACCCTCTGAAACTGAATTAGATGCAACTTAAAATGCAACTTATTATTATCAAATAGTGCAGGTCTAATACATCACATAAAAGTTGAAAATTACAATGTCAAGCTTGGAGCTCAATAGTTACACCTAGCTGAACTAAAACTTTGAATCCTAATGAGTTCTTTTTCTAGTTTATTTATACAAAATGGCAGCTAAAGCAACTCCCTTGAAAGGAGGAATGGATCCCTCCTTGATTTAAAAAATGGAGGATCTTGTCCCTCTTGATATTCACTTGGACTAAGAGTCACTGGGCTGCCAATGAACTTGGATTGGTGAGAGAGGATATGGTGATCCCAAGCTAAGTTTTGGGAGTTAAGGAGGTGGAGAAACCCCCTAGATTCTCTCCTAGTTATCTCCATCAAGCCCCAGCATAGTAATAGCCTAAAAAAATGCTTCATTTTCCTACAATTAAACCACATTAGGACACATACTATGACAAACACCTTATACTCCTCTTATTAAGCATAATATCACGAAAAATGTAAATTAATGCAGGACAAGGATAGTTATAAGGCTGGATGTTGGGTGCAACCCAACTTGGCCATATTTTGGGAAGAAATCCAAGTTTTTTGGAAGCGTGAAATGGAAAGGATGTCGTAGAGTATGAAGTGAACCATGTAGCAGAGCAGAGGGGCACGACGAACACTGCACAACAAAGTCATCACAAAGAATTGAGGCTTTGCGATGAAGCCCCTTCCTTTTTTTAAAAGTATTAAAATATTGTAAATTTGTGGGTTTTGGGCCATAGCCCCTTATATTTCAAAAACCATGGTACTGGGTCCATGTAATATAACGATGTAAATCCTTCATTTAATAGTATGTATAGGGATGAATAATAAATAATAAGGCATCAATCAAAAGATGTATTAGATCATATCTATGTTTATGTGATAATTTTTTTGTCTATATTTTGGAGGACGGGCAAGGCTCCACAGCTATGTGCGTAGAGGCCTGGGTCTACAGCTTCATTTGCAGACACCCTGCAACTATGTGAAAGGAAGAACTATTTGTTGTACCAAATCCCATATTATAAGCAACAATTCTTGTGGATGTAGTCCCACATTGGGATGAACCATGGTAAAATTGGTGTCTATGTGTTCATTTTCTTATTATATGCTCTTCATTTTAGTACTGTACATTTCATGAATATTTATGTTATGCTTAATTGATGACTGTAACTCTACGAAGTAAAGTACAAGTGTGAAGTTGTTTATTAACGTGAAGTTGTTTATAAGAATTAAAGCATAAAAATAATACAATTGTGCCTCAACGTGATATCCCTTAGGCTGCAAAAACCTAGTTTTGTATCCTCCCATAATCACTTCGGGGGAGATTGCGATCTACTTGCAGGTCATTGCCAAAAGGGCTAGTGGTTGAGGGTTTTTTTGGTGCACAACACAGTTTGAACCTAGGTCCAACCCACCTAAGACAAAAATTGGTTTCGTTGTCGAGATCAAGATTTGTTTGAGGGATATGTTTTAGCATCCATCGAAGAAAGAAATCCAAGAGTGGGTAGAAAAGAAGGAATGCGAATTTGCAGATGAGGAGAACATAAACCCTATATTGTCATCTCAAAGGTGGTTGGAGAAGTATATATTTGAAGATCAGTACAAAATCTTCTTTGGTTCATTTCAAATTGAGTTGTATGAGTGGATTTCAAGATTGACACAGAGAAAGAATTGTTTTAAAGGGGACGAACCTAAGCATTGAACTCCAAAATTGATATAACAACTCAAGTACACTAATAGTAGAATTTCAAGAGTTGTTGATTTCTGGGATGACAACATTTTGGGAGGGTTTATTATTGAGTTTGCAATAGATAAAACAGTATCCTACATCGAAGTTGAACAAATGTTTTTCAAAGGACTGTAAGGTAAGTACTTGAAATCTTTGAAATTCTTGATTAAAATGTTTTAGTGTGAAAAGGGAATTCTTTGAATGCAGACATATTAGTAGATTATGTTTGGAAAAATATCTGAAGAAGAGACTGGAACAACACAAAGTGGGAAAAATAAAGAGTAGACACTAATAAGAGATCTCATGGCCACGATCCAAATATTTTCATAGAGGCTGACTATGTATCTTTGCTTAGCGAATCCGAAGGTGAAGTAAACCCCCTTGAGAATCCTGATGGAACTCCGCAGTATTTACCCTTTCACCTTGAAAGTGTGTCAAAGCCTTAATCTAGCCAGAGTCAGAAAAATTTTGGTTTTCCCAGCCCCCTACCCCCCATCCTCCTCCCCTCCCAAGAAGAATGATGGCCGATGATATTAAGTTGTCGATATTTAAAGGATCCGGAGTAGTTATGGTTCTTATGTGAAGCAGTATGGACCACGTCCATGATGAAAATGTGAAAAACGCGCAGCTCGCCAAAACATTTAGAGATCGAGCATTAAATTGGTATATGAAATATTTGAACAACCAGATAAGGTCTTACGCGTAAATTAAATCAACAATGATAAAATAATTTAAGAAACCAAAATCTGAGTCACAACGCATTACAAAACTAAAGGAGATCAAAGAAAGACTGATTGAGTCAGTGTGGGAACTTGATCAAAGGTTCAAGGTATTGTTAGATCAGGTGATCTTCAATATAGCTTTGCAACAGTGAAAATAATGGTCTATAGATGCGTTATTGCCACACATCAACTTAACTTTGACACAATAGAAAATAGAGACTCAGGCTGAAGCTTTGGAGTTGGCAAGGAAGTTAGAAGCTTCACCAATAGGTGATACAAATGCGGGCATGCAGTAGATCCATAGTTAATTGGTGAATTTGAATTTGCAGTTACAGGATATGAAGAAGAGTAAAGAAGTTCACGAAGAGTTCTGGTGTACAAAATGCAAAGCCGAAGGTCACTCTAAAGAGTAATGCCCTATTTTCAGAGATTATGTAGCTAGTGGAGCACCTAATCCTTTGAATGCTGGATCTAGCTTATCGTGCAAAATATGCATAAATAGAAGCAAACATTTCTTTAAAGATTCTTATTTGTTACAAAAATATGTGCAGACTACGAAGAACTTATTTTTCAAGTTCTTTAAATCAGTGGGGCATGATGAAAGTAATTATCGAGCCTATGAATTGATGATGGATCGTGGTGATGATACAAATAGAATGCAATCCAAAGAACAAGGACACGAAGGAAGTGGAAAATGTGGTGGTTGAGGTGGTAGAGTTGGACGAGGTCGAGGTCAGACTATTTGTTATAATTGTGGCTAGGCAATTCACTTTGAAAGATACTGTCAAAATCCAACTATGACCTGTAAGTATTATAAAGCATTTGATCATGTCATTGAAGAGTGTGGGTACTTATAGAAAAAATGCAAGAAAATAAGAATCCACATCCGATCCAGAACATTCAGATGATGATTGCAGAACTGAGGACAAATGAGCCTCACATCAATATTGTAACAAGGAGTGGAGTTGCGACTGGAAATGACAAAGCAGATTGGAAGAAGTTAGTTGAAGATACATGGGTCAGAAAAACTACAGAGAGCACCGATGTTATACATTCACATGGAAAAAGAAGTATTTTTGGAGGCGAAGTGAAGATTTATGGAAACAAGAGTTTTGACATCTAGTGCGCAGCCGGAGCAGAAGAATAACAATGACATAATAGCAGTTGCGAACAAGATATGGATCTAGGTATTCTAAAATCTTTCCTACAAACTGTTGGAAATAATACTGAGAGGGGGGGGGGGTGAATCAGTATTATCACATTAATAAAACTTTTTCATTTCCAAACTCTGATTCATATATGCTACTTCCACAACTTCTTATGATTAAGTTAATTGATCTTCAATGAGTGCATTAGAACATTATCAACCATATTATCAGTTAACAGATGCAGTAACATAGAATAGATCATCACACATAAGGCACACACATGAACACCATGATATAAGGTGGAAACCCAATGCGGGAGAAAACCACCTGCTGCAAGTCATCTCAATCTTCTTCTTAATAAGAAAATCCTTTTACAATATTTTGTACTGGTGCAGCCTTATACCAGTACGGGAGCTACAACCCCCTTTGCTCTTGTACTAGCCGATCCATTTACTAGTACGCAGGCTACTATCTGCTACAATGCTCCAAAGATT
>APFE030393068.1:124361-159219 GCA_000404065.3 Pinus taeda | reverse complement strand
AATCTAAATAAAAAGAAAAAACAAATTTCTAAAATAAGGCTACTTCTGAACTTGGTCCTTAAAACTGCAAGTGTTCATCGTAGGCTTGAGAAGAGTCGGTTGGCCGACTTCTGCGCTGAGCTGGGTTGCGAAAATAGAATCTATGAGAGCTGGCACTACTTTTTCGACTGTGTTTATGATGCATTTCACAGTCATCCATTGATTGTGTGGCTTGACCAAGTATGTCCAGTAACACTCCCAATTTAACCTATTCAATGCCTGGATCGCTTTTCCCTTTTCCTACGCCTTCTGCTTCCATTCTGCCTCCAGTCGTAGTTTATTTGGTAGGTACCCCGGGGTGGTCTCTGCGATTAAGTTGACCCTGTGTAAATTCTCATTTAGACAGTCGATAAGAATGTTTGCTTGCATGGCCGCTGTCTCCGCTGCTTGTTCCGCCTGCCTGAATTGATCGTCCCATTTATTAAAAGAGCAATTCTTTATGATTCTCGTTAATTCTGGGTGTACTTTCTCTTTTCCCTTCCTCTTCATCCTCCCAAGCTAAGTATTCCGTATCCATAACATATGTGGACAGATAAAAAGGAGGGTAGGTCCTTTGAGACAAGGATCTTTTAGACTGGTAATTCATAATAGCCGTGTAAAGATTATCAGAAAATATCTTGGCCCAATCCATAATATCGGCAAATTGTGGTAGCCATTCAGACGAAAATTTATTGATATCCGGCATCCTAAATAATCTGCAAAGCATGGCCACAACAAAACAATACGGAGAGGTGAGGGAACCAGTGCTGTACATACCGTTTTTGTCCTTTTTGAGCGGCTCCTCTTTTCTGGACTAATCTTTAGTGGTCTCTGCTAGGTTTGGGTTCTCTGCTGCAAATTTCTTGACAAATTGTGCATTGTAAGTCGTATGTGGTTCAGGAAAATGATATATAAGCTTTAAATCTTGCGCGGCGAATGATCCTATGAGCCCATGTCCTTGAACCTTGAATTGTCTGTTGTTCAAATCTGCATTGTCAAGTATCCACTTGATCATATCTGTATATGGTAAAATTTTGGGCCTAGCTGCTATCCGGTGAAGAAATGAACATGCTAGCTCCTCTAAGGACGCCTCCGAAGAGCGTTGTGAGCCCGCGACAGTATCAACCTTTATTACTCTAGGATTTTCTTCCTCCAGCAGCCTGTACATGCTTTCCCATGTCGAAATCCCTACGTCTCTGTTGCAGGCAGTGTCTGTATACAAAGGCGCCATCTCCTTAGTCTTTTCCTTCGCCTCAGAGCCTTGAGCTTTATTTTTCTTTCCCATTTGCTCCTGCGTTTGGCTTTGAATAGTCTTAGCTCTTCGTTCCTGTAGATTACGAGTGAAGTGGAAATGACTGATTAAGAAAGGTGATGGGAGAGTTTTAAATGCAACAGATATATCAAATATGCCACTTTACATGAAGTAATTCTTTACAAAAGCACGCGTCTTCATTTCATTTAATAACTGACAACTAATTCATTTACTATCATTAAAAGCGCATGATCTTGAGTCAGATTATGGTAAGTGGCTTTTCTTTGAATGGCGTGCCCGAAGGATTCGTGATTAAGTGATTTATGATTTGCTTACGTAACATCGAAGATCACGCCATCGCAAATCGTGCTATCGCAAATCGCAAGATCGCAGATTGCACCATCGCAGCGATCGCAACATTGCAGGTCGCAGAAGTTTGATGTTTGCCAAATCTTGCCAGTTCATTTCTGCGATATGCGATCTTGCGATCGCAGATTGGTAAATCTTGAAGTTTTTCCTTATGAGTATTACTTCATTGCGATGCGATGTTATGCTTAACACGAGGGCCTTGCGCATACTGATGTTATAGAGGAATGGAGGCATTTCCTATATTCTTTTGCAACGCAGTTTTAAAGATATTTCCCTTATCGTAGACTTAGGTTAAAAATATTCAAAAGACCTTTCTAAGCTTACGATGGTAACCTTATTTTGAAGAAAGGAAAAACTTTTTTTTTCTTAAAAATTTAACTAAGGGTCCCCATTCATTTAGTATTTTGGACAACACTTAAATGAACAAGGGGGGGTGTTGCTGGCCACAACAATTGGCGATTCACTTGGGAGAACCAGTTATCTCTGATCTTCTATTGACATTTTTCAAACTTCCGAAAACAAAAAATTTTCTCAGAAAACTTAAACTTTATTATAAAAAGATAAAACATATTATACTTCAAACTGTCAATGATATTTTGTTTCAATCTCTTTCTATTTTAATTACTTGTATCTTTAGCTTGTCCTTGCATTTACATCAGCCATTACTTGGTCTTGTAACAAAAATTAAAATAAAGTTTTCCCTGTGTAGCAGCCTTTTTAAATATGCTCTTTTGTCGCAGGTAGAGCCTCTGCTGCCAGCAGGCATCCATAGCCTCGACAGGGTTACACATTACCCAGTAATGATCCTTTATCCTGCTTAAGGTTATTTACAACCTTTCAGAGAAAAACCCATTTTGACACTTTTTCTTTTTCATTCTCTAAAGAACAATGTCTTGGTTTGGTGGCCAAATTATGACACAGTCATTCACTTGATTTACACTTTACTGAACAAGCTGGCTCATGATGAGACACCTTGTCTTTTGATTGCAACAATCTTGAGTCGTTGCCCTGTTTTGGTGGACAGTATTGGCAAAATCAGCAAGTTATAATATCTGTGATCATGATAAGCCGGCTCATGATGAGACCTCTTATTCTTTGAGATATAGTGTTTTCTCGGATTGTTTCTCTGAATGCTGCGATTTCCTTCAGCAGGGAGGAAGTTAATTTTTTCCTTAAGAAAGTTCCGGACGACAATAATAGAGCTTCTTTGGAAATGGTTGTTTCTACAGAGAATCCTTATTTTGTTATTGATGCCTTTCGTTGTACCGACGTAAAACAATTCCTTCACTAAGATTGCTTTCTTCAATTTTTTTGGAGTTGAAACTAGTATCATATCTGGGTTAAAGTTCTATTGATAATAAAGATCAAGTTTCCAAAAGATTTGCTATTTATAGAAGCAGAAGTTCAAAATCTTGATAGAGAAAAGGTGTCTTTAGTAAATGTCAAATGTTGTTAACCAAAGCAAATTTTATTATGGAGAAAAATATTTAACGAAATGAGAGGTAGATATTCCCTAAGGTTATGTACAGAATAGGGATAATCTCTTCTCTTATTTTGCCTACCAATTATTAAAAGTAAACCTAATAACCTAGCTAAATTACTCCTACTCCTATTCTAACTATATACAAAAATCTAACTAGGTGAAATGATATTTCCAGCGGAGCCATCTTTTCATTTTTATTCCTACACGTATGTAACTTTCAAACATCAGTGTTAAGAACAAAACTTTTCTTGGACTGTTAATGTTGGATGTGGAATAAGAATGTGTAACTTCAGTTGGAATTCTGTCCGAAATCTATTTCCCATGAAAACTTCTTTCCAACTGGATACCTATTGGATCATAAAAATCAGGATGAATTTTTGTTATGGATTGATGATCTTGTAATAGAGGAAGTTCTATACTTCCTTGACACAGTTTAGCTTTCCAAAATGGTAGCACATCTTTCGAATGTTCTTTGATAAGGTGCTCAACATACCATAGTAATATATCAAAAGTATGAAAATTTAAAACACAATCCAATTTTGCACAAAATGAGTGCAAGTGAGAAAGAAAGAAATGATCATCTGTACAAATAATGTTACAGCACAACTAGGATTGGCTTGGAATATCTTGTTTTTCACAAGAACTAGCCAGAATTATGGGATCCGAACAATTTCGAATTCTGTCTTGTGAATCAAAAGACAAGTTATGATTGTGAACAGGGATGGGGGTTTCTTCATGATATGAATCATAGATTGGGGTATTTTCTTGGATAGTAAAATCAGGAAAATGATCTTTTGCTTTGAAATGAGGATTGAATGATATGATTTCCGAATTAGAATATCTCTCATTATCTGAGTTTTGATGAGTTACTTGGGATAAATCAATAACATCATCGTTGTCAAAATAACCATCATAAATGATTTTATAGGTTTCCCTAGATTTCTCTTTTTCGTCATATATTTTCAGACAAGGAAGGTCAAGTGGTTCTTGTTTGAAAATGATCAAAGGATGTTCTATAGCTGTCTTTTTATCTTGAAAACCTAATGATGACTCATTTGAATAATCCTCTGTGGTTTTTGAGATATCTTTATTATTGAGAGGGGAAAAATTATCATCACTAAAAACATCAGGATAAAGAGAAAAATGTGATTCTGAAACAATGCATTTGAGAATATCATCATGGAAAAATATTTTTTCATCAAATTCAGTATAGACATCGGGCTTTAGATCATACCTTTGTGTACTAATACTTTTTGAAAGAGAAATAGTTTGTTGTTCTAACCTTGGCATCTGCATTTGTTGAATTGCAACGACATTATCTAACCTTGTATCAAAGTCATCTCCTGGTTCCAAGGCAGGCTTTCCTCCAGCATTCTCGCTTTTGCCTTCTTGCATTAGAGCATGCATGACTCCTACGCTTTGGGGACTTTCTTCATTATGGCCGATTTGTATATTCAAATTGGAATTCTCGTTCATGTTAGAAGAAAATGAGACAAAACTCGAACTAATTTCTGCTTGATCAGACATAGGAGGCAGGGAATGCTCAACATAATCTAAAGATTCTTCATCTATGAGTTCACTTTCAAGGTCGTACTTTAGACAATTAAGATGAAATCACATATTAAAATCCCTAACAGATTCATCTTGTTTTCGTATATAATCAATTTCATCATATACCTGGTCATAGTCATAACAATCAAATTCAAAAATGAATGTCTTGACGAATTGGTCCCAGCTGTGAATTGATGAAACTGGGAGGGTTCTACACCATTTTCTATCTTCCGCCATGAATGTAAGAGTAAAAATTCTGCATAAAACGCCTTCATCAATTCTTTGAACATCATAACTTGAAACTCTTTGAATAAATTGAAGAGCATGATTAAAAGCAGAAGAATTATTCTTACCATTGAATTTTACCTGAGACAAGAGTCTTACCACTTCAGGTGGAGTGTTGGAAGAGGTAGGAACATGGATGCAACTCCAAATGGGAAGTTTGTGAGCAGCCATCCTGATTCAAATGTTACAATTGAAAATCATTCCAACAGACACTATGTTCAGGCCCTCCTTCTAGCGCCAAATATGTTGAAGCCCCGCAAATCGGGTCGACAACAAGGGGGGTACCCACCCGGTCCGGACCTTGGTTGGAAGCTCCTTATCTGTTTGGTATAGCGGGTCCGTCTGGGGATAATGGGACCAGTTTCCCAATCTAAGGGTGTGTGTGTGTGTGTAGAGTTGGATGAAGCTGATCTAAGAGTACTTAAAGCTAATTTAATTCAGATTCTTAAACTAACTCTATGCTATTGTAATCTAATGAGGAACAACACATCTAATCTACGCTAACCCGGGGTGTATATCTTCTATTATGCGATCTAAAGAGATTTCAAACAATAACTGGTAATTAAAGATATTCCACATCATAAGAAGAAATCATATTAAGATAACCACTCTTGCATAAGAGTTAGGCAAAAACAGTTTGGCGAACAACATAGTTCCACATAATGAAGTTTTCATATATCAGCATAAATAAATGACTCCACCGCCAGAGGCAAATGGTAAACTCTACATTCATCGCAAACATTAAACAACTGAAACGAACACTTTAAGAGATAAGCAGAATAACAAGAGATAAAAGTACCATTTATGACTAATCTACTCAATAAACTTCACGCAAAGAACGCTTTTAAATCCTACCTTGTTCTAACATCTCTAAGAGTACAAAGTGCAACACAGTAAGCAGACATCAAATGCAAACATTAATAAATCTCGATCCATCCATTCATCAAAACCTCCTCTGAGGGTGCAAAAGTGCGTGTTCCGAGGACAAGTTTTTGACAAATTTCTGGACCCTTCTCTAAATGCATGAGAAGGGTTAAAATACTACTCCCTAATTCTGATAATAGTGTCTTTACAAAATTTAGGATGCGGTTTTCAAATGATCGTCCTTTTTCTAATCTAATATAAAAGAAAAAAAAATTTCTAAAATAAGGCTCCTTCTGAACTTGGTCCTTAAAGCTGCAAGTGTTCATCATGGGCTTGAGAAGAGTCGGCTGGCTGACTTCTGCGCTGAGCTGGGCTGCGAAAACAGAATCTATGAGAGCTGGCACTACTTTTTCGGCCGCGTTTATGATGCATTTCACAGTCATCCATTGACTATGCGGCTTGACCAAGTATGCCTAGTAGCATTCCCAATTTAACCTGTTCAATGCATGGATCACTTTTCCCTTTTCCTGCGCTTTCTGCTTCCACTCTGCTTCCAGTCATAGTTTATTTGGTAGGTACCCTGGGGTGGTCTCTTCGATTACTCTTCGATTAAGTTGGCCCTGTGTAAATTCTCATTTACATAGTCGATAAGAATGTTAGCTTGCGTGGCCGCTGTCTCCGCTGCTTGTTCCGCCTGCCTGATTTGATCGTCCCATTTATTAAAGAGCAATTCTTTATGACTCTCATTTATTCTGGGTGCACTTGCTCTTTTCCTTTCCTCTTCATCCTGCCAAGCTGAGTATTCTGTATCCATTACATATGCGGATAGATAAAAAGGAGGGTAGATCCTTTGAGACAAGGATCTTTTAGACCGGTAATACATAACAACCGTGTAGAGATTATCAGAAAAGATCTTGGCCCAATCCATAATATCGGCATTTGTGGTAGCATCTATTAGTGGTAGCCATTCAGACGAAAATTTATTGATATCCGACATCCAAAATAGTCTACAAAGCATGGCCATAGCAAAACAATACGGAGAGGTGAGGGAACCAGTGCTGTACATACTGTTTTTGTCCTTTTTGAGCGGCTCCTCTTTTTTGGACCAATCTTTGGTGGTCTCTGCTAGGTTTGGGTTCTCTGCCGCAAATTTCTTAACGAATTGTGCATTGCAAGTCGCCTGCGGTTCAGGAAGATGATGCATAAGCTTTAAATCTTGCGCGGTGAATGATCCTATGAGCCCGTGTCCTTGAACCTTGAATTGTCTGTTGTTCATCTCTGCATTGTCAAGTATCCACTTGATCATATCCGTATATGATAAAATTTTGGGCCTCGCTGCTATCCGGTGAAGAAATGAACATGCTAGCTCCTCTAAGGATGCCTCGGAAGAGCATTGTGAGCCTGCGACAGTATCAACCTTCATTACTCTAGGATTTTCTTCTTCCAGCAGTTTGTACATGCTTTCCCATGTCGATATCCCTGCGTCTCTGTTGCAGGCAGTGTCTGTATACAAAGGTGCCATCTCCTTCGTCTTTTCCTTCGCCTCAGAGCCTTGAGCTTTATTTTTCTTTCCCATTTGCTCTTGCGTTTGGCTTTGAATCGTCTTAGCTCTTCGTTCATGCGGATTACGAGTGAAGTAGAAATGACTGATTAAGAAAGGTGATGGGAGAGTTTTAAATGCAACAGATATATCAAATATGCCACTTTACGTGAAGTAATTCTTTACAAAAGCACGCGTCTTCATTTCATTTAATAACTGACAAATAATTCATTTACTATCATTAAAAGCGCATGGTCTTGAGTCAGATTATGGTAAGTGGCTTTTCTTTGAATGGCGTGCCCGAAGGATTCGTGATTAAGTGATTTCTGATTTGCTTACGTAACATCGCAGATTGCGCCATTGCAAATCGCGCCATCACAAATCGCAAGATCGCAGATTGCACCATCGCAGCGATCGCAACATCGCAGGTCGCAGAAGTTTGATGTTTGCCAAATCTTGCCAGTTCATTTCTGCGATATGCGATCTTTTTGATCGGTGCTATCGCAGATCGGTAAATCTTGAAGTTTTTTCCTTATGAGTATTACTTCATTGCGATGCGATGTTATGCTTAACACGAGGGTCTTGTGCATACTGATATTATAGAGAAATGGAGGCATTTCCTATCTTTTTTGCAACGCGGTTTTAAAGATATTTCCCTTATCGTAGACTTAGGTTAAAAAATATTCAAAAGACCTTTCTAAGCTTACGATGGTAACCTTATTTTGAAGAAAGGAAAAACTTGCTTTCTCTTAAAAATTTAACTAAGGGTCCCCATTCATTTAGTATTTTGGACAACACTTAAATGAACAAGGGGGGGTGTTGCTGGCCACAACACATCGCTCCTTCCAATTTTTACGCAAGCTTGGTTGTGAATCCATTGGGTTATCCCATGCATTTTCTACCTCAACCTCTGTCTTCGTACTCGGATGATCCTCCAGATGAACTGCCTTGTGTTCTTCTATTCCAGGCTCTACACTTGTTGTGAACGAGGATTAAGCCATCGACGAAGTTGGTGTTGCATAAACAACATGCACTATCATTCATGAAGAGTATGACTGGGAGCTTGAACATCCACCGGCAGTAGAGGACCATCCTTGTTTTTCCGTACCTCCTCCGGTTTTTCTTGACATCCTTGATGATCCTGCCATCACTGATTTTTCATGTGTATCTCCACCCACTGATGCACCTATTGTTGATCATTCGCAGGACATGCCGTATGTCAACCCATCATCTGACAATGGAAAGGACCAATCATTCATTGAAAATCCACTTGATTTTTCATATGCATTTTTTGGAAACGCAGAGGTTGAACATTATTACTTCTCATCTACCCCTCTGTGTGATTCATCAAATCATGTGGATGCTGACAAACATCCTGAATATTCTAATCTTGGTTGTCGTGATCTATTTGCTTCTTCATCTGATCAGATATTGATTCAACTGTTGTTAATCTATCTAAGACATTGGTCTACATTGATCTATCTGTCGATGCAGTCGAAACCCCGTAGAATGTTGAGGCACTTCAGCCTGAGATGATGGTTATGTCAGGCCCTCACCCTCCCGAGGTTGGTTTCACTTTCGATCAGGAAATTTCTGAAGCACTTGAGGCTCCTCATCACTCGTCTGTATGCATTGAAGATCAATCTCACACATAGATTATGCTTCCTGCACTTGAACTACACGATTCCATCACTCATGCATTGGAGGAATCGTACGCAACAAGCACACTTGCGCAGCATAAGTGGTCTACCTTTCTCACGTTTTCTTGCATGCCACAGTGAAGAGAATGCATACACTTAACATCTGCACACTCTGTAGCACATCACGATGGCGTGTCCACATAGTGCATGTCATCTGCTTTCACTCACTTATGTTCTGTGGATGCTTTTAAACTTGGAGCGTGTTTGTCTTAATTATTATGTATTTCTTGTTTGATGGTTTGCACAACTGTCTTGTTCGTGAACCATGCCTTCACCAAAATGGGTCGACCAATGCTCTGGTGGTTGCATTAGAAGTATCACTTCATGTGATCAGGCCCATGCACCATTAGCTTAGGAGTAGGAGTAGTGTTTGCTTTTGGTTTGTTTGTTTGCCTGCATGTTTGCATCTTACTTTGCATGTTTTTTTGTTTGCTTGATTGTTTTCTTATTCTCTTTGTGTATACATTTACTTTTGTATTTTTGTTTGTATTATTTTTTCTGTCTGTAGGTTAGTTTCGCATGAAACTGTGTGCGACTCTTGAAACAAGATGGGTAAAGTACAAGATGACTTGTGCAGTTATCAATAGTTGGTTATCTGTCATCTTGCCTCTGTACGAATAACTTGTTATCTTCAGTCCATGATACATCGATGGAAAATACGTACTATTCGAAGTGAAGCTTGGTGAAAACTCAACGCTTGCGCGCTAACTAGTGTCACCTACTCTAGTCGGTTGTTTTTGGGTTGATCCTTGTTAACTCAGTCAAGTAGAGGAAGGGGAGGGGGAAAACCTTAACAAGCATGTCATAGGTATATATAAACTAATTCTCCGAAGGAACAACCTCTTCTGCTCTCAATAAGTTGAGATCCCTCTTCTGCCTCTGAAATGAATAAGTGCTATGCACAGTTATGAAAATGAAAAATGAAAAAAATGAAAAGTGTAAAATATTGAAAATTTAGTAAGGCAAAAGAAGGGAAGGCTTCTTGTGTAGAGAGGTGATGCAAGTAACTTCGCCGGGGTACTGACCAACCTCACTGGTAGTGGAGTGATGCTTTTGTTCATGCGTGACTCTGCCAGGGTACTGTCGAGGCCTGCTGGTAGCAGAGCAACACCAGAGATAAAACTAAAACTCTGATGACTATACTGCTTGTGCACCAATATACCCCTAATCCCTAATCGAAACAACTATGTTGACTTGGCTTGGAATGTGTGTCGACCGACAAAGGGTTTGGCAGATGCTACATCTTACAATCAAGTAAGTAAGAAAACCAAGACGAAGAGAGAACTGAACTAATACTTCCAGAGGTGTTAGAATTTCTTTTCACGAACAAGGTCCATTCAGAGAGCTGGAGTACTACCACTGTGTCGCCAAGTGTTCTAGCGGCTACAAACACCCTCCAAAATTTTGCCTTAGCTTCGTTTGGAGCCTCCCTACCAGCCATCCCAAGCAGCATGTCTTGCCCCATCAAGCATACAGGCTTCAACTATTTTTCAGTATCTTATTAGTCTGTGCATGTCAGTTTGCTTCACTCCCCTCATAGGCTGTCTTTCCAGACTTATACCATGTGCTGGCCAAGTAGCTTCCCCAGAAAATTGCGTAATTCTGGAGGGTAACCAACCTTCCCTCCAGAAATTGCACAAATCAACTAGCCAACCTACTAAGCTCAAGAATTGCGCAAATCAGTCTGTCAGGCTTCCCTAAAAAAATTGCGCAATTATGGAGGGGAAACGAACTTCCCTCTAGAAATAGTGCAAATCAGCCTAACAACTTGCTGGGCTCCAGAATTGCATAGAGTAGTCAGGTAGTCTTCCTCCAGAAAACTGTGTAATCTGACCCAACACTGTTGCTCAAACTAGAGATTGCACAATTCTGGGAGGTAGTCACTTGTCAACCCCAGAAATTGTGCAATCCCTTTGGGACAACTAACCCATCTCAGCCTAGGAACTGCACAAAATTTCATCCGAGGCTAGCAGACCGATGCATGTGTCTTTAGGTTGACCGGTTCCCTCCGTGACTGAGAAAAACTCATTCTCATGCATGGACTGCTTTTCCCAAGGTAGCATGTAAAGGCATCCCTATATTTAGGGATCTATTTTTAGCAGCTGGAGGTTACATGCAAGGCTCATTTTAGAAACCTCCCGCCAAGTGTTGATTTTCCTAGATTTGTGGCATGTTCATCATAACCTCGATTATATCAAAACTTATGAACTGGATACTATAGATATCATTCCTCACATCAATATTGTAGCTCTGACATCCCACTTTGCATCTAGTAGTCGTCGGCACATTCAACTCAGCTATTTCGGGGTAAGCCCACTTTGCATGTCTTGTGCTGTGTTTCTATTGATTTTCGTGTTTCGCTTTGTGTGAGTGTTGTCTACTTGATTTCAATGAGTGCTTGCTGCCATTTCAATGTATTTTAGTTTGTAGAAACACTGTTTCAGTTTTCGTTCGCATCTCACTAGTGTCGCATAAATGACACTGTTTTTGCACCGAAAGTCACCATTGCAGCAACTCGCTGCACACACATGCATGCTGTCCTGTTTCTGAATCCCACACTTACTATTTGCATGCATGATCATTCACTCTTGCTTACACTCAGTTTCACCATGAATTCAGAGTTCTCATGTTTTTAGTTGCGCGTCGGTCGGTCTTGGCTGCCTTAGCCCGAACCTTGCCTTACCCGGCTAGCACTATGCATTTATGGAAGTGAAGGCTCTACCTTCCCTTGTGAAATTATGCAAGTCTGGCCCAACATTGACCTTTAGGCTTGCATTGTGCAATTATAGGAGGCAGTGCCTTGCTGGCCCCAGAAACTGCGTGATGCAGTTTGCTGGTTTGCATGTCACTACTGATTGAAATTACGCATTGCGCAGTTTCAGTCCTCAGCAGGCTAGGTTGGACTGTGCATTCATAGTTCCAGTAGTTAGTTACCCTCCCGACAACCTAGATTATGCCTTGCACAATTTTGATAGTCAATCTCTCAGCCTCCCCGTGAAAATTGTCCAATCTTCACAGATAGTCACACATGTATGTTGCATGTTAGTCCTCCAGTTTGATTGGGTTTTTGACTAATAGATTGCTTGTCATGAGTGTTTCTATGTCTCCAGGTATCACAGGTGTTCGTCTACCTCTTAACATCACAGGTACAATTCCTTCCAGGAGAGCAGAGTCGAAGACATTGTTCAGAGCACAATTGGGGATGTAGTCGATCAAGTGTCTATGAACTTGCCTATCTACGAAGACATCAAGTTGTTCATGGGCAATGATATCAAGATGAAATGGTAGTGGTGTCATAGTGAGAAACATCATCAACAACAATAGAAGGTAGCACACCTGCATGTCACAAATGCAAGTGGAGGGTTGTGGACAGCGCATAGGCAGAACAAAGTTGCAAGGCCAAGCAAATCCATTTGTGATGAAAGCAGCTTTGGAGATTGAGGCTATGAGGCAACAACATGATAAGAGGATCGTGCGAAGGTAGGGAGAGAAATAAAGAAGGGTTTGTAGGTGCTGAAGCAACAACTCAAGGAAGAACAGGAGTTGCACAGACAAGAGAAGGAGTCACAATAGGAACATGTACAACAGGAGGCGCAACATCCACAAACTGATGAAACTATGCCCATACAAGTTATGGATCCATACAACAGCTGGCATGGAGCAGACAGGGTGAGCAGTGTTGTCGATCACATGAAAAGGTGTTTAGGAGCATGAATGTCATTGTGCACATGCATGCGATCCCACCCATTTGGCACACTCACTGAGATGAAGACAAGAAGCAAGTTCGACAGGAGCTGAACACATATTTTGACAAGTTGATGCGCATGGTCACCAGCACAAACTTAGAGATCAACATAGAAACTATGCATAGTATGTTGTTGGTCCAACTGCACTCAAGATGATGATGTGCATGTTGTCAGAGGAGTTGGAAAAAGGAGCCATATCAGTGTACCAGATGTAATAGAGGCAAGAGTTTGCTTTCAGCAGGATGTCACCATTGAGCGCACAGACACCATCACAGACGACCAAGCTTGGCATCAGTTCGCCACTGTCGACCATCACGAGGATGTCAAAGGGTTGGTCTTACCACAAAGGTCCGAGTGTTAGTGATGTCTTGCATGGATTTCTCAAGGCATTTTGTCTCACATGGGTACATGTGCAGATTGTATGTAACATTTTGTCAAGTGGAAGTTCAAGTGTCAGTAGTTGAATATAACAATCATAGAGTAGTTGAAGAGGCATGAGGGTAGATGAACGGTCACAAAGGGGAATGTCAAGGGTCACCCCACCCTTTGCTATATATAGTCCCTCATAACTAATTGTTTAGAATTTTTGTCAGCCAAGCTTCCGATAGGAGTATCTTAGTGAATGCTTGGAGAGTATTGTAACGAGCCTTGGCTTCTCCACAGTGTAGAGCTAGTACATCTCTTTGGAGGAGCAGGCGACAATGACTATAATGTTCTGCTACTGGGACTAGTGGTTGGTCATGGTTGTACTGTATGATTGGAACTTTCACTTTTAATATAATAGAGCCAACACGTTTCATGCATATGTTGTTATTGTATTTCAACTATCTTGGTTACTCTAATGATATATGAATCTGTTTTCTTACACATACATGTATGGAATCTTTCTTTATAAGTATGTATGAATCTTACTGAGATGTGCTGTTGGTTTAACCATCACTTTGGATTGTTAGCTTACTTGCTTTCCAGTTTGTGATGCATCTTCACTCATGTGTTCCCTTCCAAGCCGCTTGCTTCCACATGTTTCCAAGGGGTGCACTCACCTCACTTTCCATGTGTTAGAACTGTTCATGCACCTTCCTTGGCTTGCTGCAAATGTCACACCTACCAACAAGGACATCTTACTTGCCTCTGCGCACAACTGAGGTCAAGGCGATACCGTATGACCCACTGCTGGGACTCCTACACCACTGTATGAGGTCTAGTTAGGACTTCTTATTGGGGAGATCCCTTGACATGTAGGAGGGTCCAACACCGTCAACACCACCATGGCATGAGAAGCTGCCATGTTAGCCTTCATTACTCATGCATATGGGGCTAGCTAGGTGTGGAACTTCAAGAAGAATCTAGAAGGTACAAAATCATAAATCTAGTTGATAGTTGAGGGAGTCAAATATTACTCTTAGTTGGCTACTAAGCTATGCTAAATACTTGATCATTAAGAGTAGTAGAGGTTCCATTCTATGCTATTCTATTTTGTTCCATATTTAAGAAAATCAATTGGGAGTGGGAAATTAGAGAGAATAATGTAGGGGATTAAATTTCTTCAGTATAATTCTAGACGAAAGGTCTTATATAAATACATTAAGAGTACATCTTCCTTGTGCCTACATATTTCCATAATAGAGAAAATATAGTATTTTAACTTGACCTTTTAACTAGGTTTCCTCCTGCGAAGAATTCCTAAGGATAAATTTCTATCTATTGTGGATAGTGTGTGTATTTATTTCTACTCTATATTTCTCATATTTCAACTAATTGATTCATATAAGCATAAAATAAATAAATAAAGAATATGTTATATAAAGGGAATTGACATACATTATAACACCCTCCTCCCACATGTACCCAAGTAACTGACCAACTAGGGTAAACATGGGACGAGAGGCCACTATGATATGATTCGACCTCCTAAGTCACGTTAAGGAAGTGGAACAGACAAAAACACACCATACAAACCTTGAACTTCAGCATTAGGACCGTCAGGAACCATCCCAACCTTTCTGCCAAGCAACCCTTGGGTCCCACTAAGATTTTGGACCACTTGACCCTCAGACGCTCCCATGCTATAGGCCTGCCAACATCCAGGATGCTCTGGACGCTCCCATGTTATAGGCACATTAATATCCATGGACTATTTTGGTTAGTGTTGTGGCACTGTCCTTAGGATTTGAGCCACTTTTTTAGGTCCAGAGCCCAGGTTATTGCCCAGAATTGAATGACACCTTCAGAATAGTAACATAACAATGAAATAACAATACAAATGCAATTACTTGAATAAGACCTTGACTAGACCCCTACTAGCCATGACAGACATTTCGTCAAACATATCACAAATATGTAATCTACAGGTGTAAATAACATATCTCAACATAGGGGTCTCATACTTAGCTGGGAATTGCTAAGAGGCATTGATGCCTCAACACATTAACTACCATTTCATCCATTAGGTCATAGATACATTGTTCATTCATTTATAAGTAAAAACATGATGAGAGCCATACATAACTATTGTCATAAAACACATACATAACCAACATAATAGCAACATAAATACCAATGAAATCACAACCATATGATCCACATATATAAAACAGTATAATACCCATAGAAATACAAGGAGAAATAACCTCATTTTGATGATGCAAAATCCAAACCCGGGATGGGACTTCCACATTCCACCTGACCGTTGAATGGTTGAGCCAAATCTCTCTTCATCCATTCACCTCCATGCCATATTCTAAGCATGAAAGTGGGATCTCATGAACACATCAATCCAAAACCCTCCAGGGCTTCCAAAGGCCAACCACCTCAACCCATAAAACAATGATTCCACCTCATGGTAAGACATCACAAAACCATCGTCAGATTGGTCTCTATCCAAGCCTTCCAGGGCTCTAGAGCGTTTGTTTCAAGCAAGGATCTAGGGCTAGTAACTCAACCCACAACTTTTATTGGTCTCTAAAGCGTTTGTCCAACCACGACTTTAGGATTAGTAACTCAACCCACCAAGGGCTCTAGAGTGTTTTTCCAATCAAGGCTCAGGACTAATAACTGAACCCAAGCTGTTACAGGGCTCCAGAGCATTTTTCCAACCAAGGCTCTAGGAACTAGTAACTCAACCCAAGCTAAGGAAACATGAGAACCAACCAAAACAAAACAATGAAATAAACCCACAATATCCATGACTATCTAAGAAATGGCAAGGTTAGGCAATCCACTATCAATCCCACCCATCCTCCATGCCAATGATAGATCATACCAACTAACCACATGAATATGCCATGCATGCCAAAACTAGTGAGGAAAAAATACATGAAACTCAGTACCTACAAGACAAACCCATTGTAGCTATTGATCTTGATGTCCTCTTGTGCTTTCTTTCTCTTCCTTTGCCTTCTTGCTCCAAAAGTCCAAGTATGCCACACCCTCAATGAGTGCTCCAAGAAAACTCTAAGTATCCAAGAGTATGAGAGGGAGAGAATAATGAGAGAGCTCCAAAACTAAACTGACAAAAGGTTACCAACTGATCCTCAGAAGCCCTTTTATCAATGAGGCCTCTATTTCCTTCATTTTCCTCCTCACATGCAAATAGTGACCATTCACCTCCCTTTTCTCCTAATTTCCATTATTTTCATAAAATGTGCCAAAAATTACATTTTGCCTTTCCAAATCCTTAGCCATTGCCTTTTCCAATTTCCTTAGCCATATTAACCAAAATGAACACCGACGCTAGAATGTCTTGCCCAACATTCAACTTGAAATAAGTGTCTCATCAACTGTGGTTATTATTTTGCCTTTATTAACTTTTATTACATGGAATTTTCACCAGGGATGTTACAAAACCCTCCCCCTTGGGGGAATACCTTCCTCGACGTTCAACAACACCTATAACCACAAACTGCAGTAAGCAAAATATACCATCGATGGAGCTTTATAACTTAGCTTATTGCAATATTTACAATGATCAGCGTTTTGAGAAGCAAACCAACATGACAACATAACAACATAACATCATAATGACATGACACCCATACCGCTTATTGGAGATTTATAACGTAGCTCATGGTGGTATTTACATCCATATACATATGTGCATATACTAAAATCACCAAAACATGTACCAAAACATATACCAAGACATATGCCAAAATACCATACCAAAACTGCTTTACCTCAACCAATAAACAAAGAAGGATACATAGCCCGCATCTGATCTTCCATCTCCCATGTAGCTTCATCAGGCCCAAAGTGCTTCCACTGCACCTTAACCTATTTGATTGCTTAGTTCTGGAGCATGAGCACCTTTTTCTGCAATATACCTTAAGGCCTCGACTGGAATTCTCCGTATGGTTCCACCTGCAATATATACTAGTCAATCACATGATCAACATATTTAACATACTTCTTAAGCAATGACACATGGAAACCATCATGGACTTTCATTGTCGGAGGTAGTGCAAGCGATAGGCCACTAGCTCAATCCTCTCAACAATGCTGAAGGGTCCACAAAACTGTGGTGCCAGCTTGGCACATGATCCAATCCGCAAAGAGATATTCTTTGGTTTGATGCATAACTACACCTATTCCCCAACTTAGAACAACCTATTTCGATCTGCATAGCTCTTCTACCTATCCCGTGCTGCCTTCAAATTCTTCTTGATTACCTGCATTTCCTGTTCCATGTCTGCCAACGTGTCTAGTCCAATCAACACCCTGTTAATCGGATCGCTCCAATTGATAGGAGTATTGCAACGCCACCCATATAATGCCTCAAATAGACTTATCTTCAAAGATTCCTGATACCCATTTTTGTAAGTGAACTCTACCAGTGGAAGGTACTCTTCCCACTTTCGCTGATGCATCACATACATCCTCAACATGTACTCCAATATTGTGTTGACCATTTATGTCTGTCCATCTATTTGCAGATGATAAGCTATACTGAAGGTCAACTCTGTGCCCAAACCTACAAAAAACTCCTTCCAAAACTTGTAAGTGAAATTTTCATCCCAGTCTGACACTACTGTTCAACCAATAATAAAATTTCTTCATTGCTGTTAGTGTCTTCTGATAACCGAGTGACCTGAATATGGTTTCACATGAAAATCCCTCAAGATCACCTTCTTGATCTCACTACTATTTGGCAGATATATCTTGTCTCTGAATCTAATCAATCCACCTGTGGTAAGGCAATAGTCCACATCCTATGCACCTGGACCTGTACCTGTACTTGTAACACTACTTGTACCTGTACCTGTACCTATGCCACCACATGGACCTGTGCTCTGCTGCAACCTGTGCATAATCTCCATATACATGACATCCTGCTGACTTGCCTACAAGATCATATCCTGTAAGTCTATCCCATAGGAGCTCATAATTTCTAAGTGATTTACCTGAACCTGCTTGTTAAGAGCATCTGCCACACTGTTCTTTTTGCCTTTGATGTACCCGATATCGAAGTCAAACTCACTAATCGTAGCCAACCACCAAGCTTGCCTGCCATTCATATTCATTTGGTAAAATAGATATCACAAACCACTGTGATCACTCATCAACACAAATATCTTGCCCATAAGATAGTTTCTACACATCTTCAATGCATGTATGATTGCTTCCAACACAAGATCATGTGTTGGGTAGTTCTGCTCATGCTCATTTAGTTTTCGCAACTCACAACACACCACATGTCCATCCTACATAAGGACTTCACCAAGTCCTTTCTTGCAAGCATCTGTACATATTAAAAACTCTTTTTCCGGATCTGTAATTTTTAACAATGGTGCATGTGTCAACAATTGCTTAAGCTGCTCAAAACTAGTCTCACACTCCTCTGTCCAATGATGCAACGATGTAATAGGATAAACAATATGTGAGAAGTTCCTAATAAACCTCCTGTAATAACTTGCCAACCCCATGAAAGATCTCACCTCATCTACATTCTTGGGAGCTACCCACTCCATGATGGCCCTTACCTTTTCTAGATCTACTGCAATTCCTTCCTTGGAGACAACATGCCCTAAGTAATGTACCTCAGTATGAAAGAAACTAAAGTTGCTGAGCTTAGCATACAACTGATGTTCTCTCAACAATCTTAACACTGCTGCTAAATGCTCGGCATGCTCTTCCTCATTTTTAGAATATACCAATATATCATCAATAAACACAATAACAAAATTATCCAAGTACGAATGTAACACACTATTCATCAAGCACATAAATTTAGCTGGAGCATTAGTCAAACCAAATGGAACTACAACAAACTCATAATGCCCATACTTGGTCTGGAAAGTTGTCTTGTAAATGTCCCCCTCTTTGATGCGTACCTGATGATATCTGGATCTTAGATCAATTTTTGAGAACATTGCTGGTCCCTTCAACTGATCGAACAAGTCATCAATCCTCGGGAACATATACCTATTCATGATGGTCACTTTGTTCAAGTGCCTGTAGTCAATGCATAATCTGAGAGTACTGTCTTTCTTCTTTACAAATAAGGCTGGGGTACCCAAAGGTGATACACTTGGCCTAATGTATCCCTTGTCCAACATTTCCTTCAAATCTACCAACTCAAGTGTGCTCATCCTGTAAGGTTCTTTTGTTGCTGGAGCTGCCCTTGGCACGAACTCAATAGAAAAGTTTACCTCCCTATGTGGTGGAAACTTAGTAATGTCCTCAGGAAATACATCTTAAAGCTATTGTAGAACTGGGTACCTACTTAAAACATCTACGTCCTCAACTTCCTTACCTTTGTCATTGGAAATGTGCATTGTGAATAACATACACCCTTTCCTGCGACCGTGCATTGCCTGCATAGCTATCATCATCATAACTGATGTGGCTCTCTTCTTTCCCTGTAAGACTCTTGGTTCTCCATTTTCATCTAAGCACTCAATGGCATTATCATAACAATCCACCTTGGTTCTATGAAGGTACAAACAATACATGCCCAACAACATACTGTATGATCCCAATGGTAGTACATTCAAATGTGCTATGGTAGGCATACCATTCAAATCAAATACACAAGCTCTTACCCAATGATGAACTTGCTTCTTTGTAGATGTAGCCATTTTCACTAACCAAGATTCTCTATGCGATTCCTTACTCAAACCACACTTATCCACCAAGTTAGGAATAACATAGCTATAATTAGATCTAGGGCTAGTCAAAATAGAAACAACTTGATCACAAAGCTTACCATCCATCTCAATGATATATGTCTGGTGGTCTGCCAGTTTGTAATCCAATGCTGCATAAGTACGAGGAATGCTTTGACCAAAATCTCCAACAGTCTGTGCATCCTGTGCACTATATATTTGAGGCCTACCACCTTGATACTATGGACAATCTCTCCTGCGATGATCCCCTCCACAAGTCCAACACCACACGAGCTCCTTATTCTTCTCCTCAGATCGATGTCCCTATCCTCTATCTGATGCATTGAACTTCTTAGATGGAACTATGTTCTCTTTATTCCCTGTACCCTGAGTTCTTGATCACTTCTTGTCCCATTTTCCTTTATTCCTTGCATTACCTTTCCAGTCTGGCTTAGTCTCAAATCTATGCTTTGATTGTTCATAGCAATTCCTTAGCTTTCAAATGGTCTCCTCCAATGATTTAGGCTCATCAAACTCAATCCTGTCTTTGAATGCAATCGGTAATCCACTAATGAACCTCTAAATCTTGGCCTTCTCCTCCGTGAGATAAGGCACATACCTCAGTAGCTCTAAGAACTTGCTAGTGTACTCCTCATCTGTAATCGATCCCATATTTAGCCCATAGAATTACTTTTCCCAGTCATTAAAGTATCTCTTCAACAAATATTTCTTCTTGAATACAGCTCAAACTCAGTCCATGTCAAGTCTTCCTCATGAATACATATGAAATTCTTCACATATTCCCAAAAAATGTTTGCTTTACCTTTGAGACTGAATGTAGCTACTATGGATTTCATATTCCTTGAATAGTCATGAAACCTGAAGAAATTCCTCATACCAAGCAACCTTGCCTCTACATCCTGCAATTTCTTCACCTTTCCATCAAATGTATGTGGCTTTGCTTTCTTAAACTCATATGGATGATAACGATATCGATCATCATGCTTTTCAGAACTAGAACTAGAGTGATACCTGTGTCTGTCACCTCTCCTATCCGGAGTGTCCAGTAATCTACCATCCCTCACTGTGTCATGTCTATCCGAAATATGACCACCATGCGACCTACTACCATATGATCCATTAGTTTTATCCTGATGCTCATGGCTAATCCGAAGTGGTCCCTATCGCTGCAATTCTGACAAAATCTAAAGTATCACTGCATTTACCTCTGCTACCCTCTCTTGTGCCTTACAAATCCTTATTTATTCCTTTAAGCTTCTTAGTGTATCTGCCAAATCAAAAGAATTCCCAACACCATACTACTCATTTGATTCATAGGGAGAGTCTTTTTACTCTACCATCTTGCTAGCCATTTGATATTCTTCCTGTAAGGTATATCATGTCAACTAAACCAAATCACAATAAACCAACATGCCTTAGTATATCTCGGGAAGGATACCTTGTCTGCAAGATCAACAAATCAATGCGATACATGTGTAACCTAATCATGACAACATATAAAAACATAACACCTAAGCATATAACCATGCAACCATCATTCTAGATAGGTTCCAATCATCAATGCATGACCTTATCAACAACACATACAATGACCTCATGCATGACAACAACCATTACATCACTGTACACTTGACCACGTGCAAAATTTAACATGCATAAGCAATGCATAATCAACCACACTCATGCATAAACACATATAATCAAGCATAAATGAAAAATACTTGTAGCCAAGCCTACAAGAATGATACATGTAACCAATCATAAAAGAATGTAACCAAACATACAAAAATGATACATGTAAGCGACATATAACGACATGTAACCAATCATACACTCATGATGATGCACTCCAAAATAAAAACATCAACTTCCACATGGCGACATCACTACAACCATGATCAACACCATGCAAATGTAACAAGCACATGGAATGCAAGAATAAGAGATACACATGCAACCGACATGAATGCATGAATAACACACACAACCCATCCAGTCTAAGCGGTGAACCATGCTCTAATACCACCCTGTAACACCCTCCTCCAACATCTACCCAAGTAATCGGCCAACTGGGGTAAACATGTGACGAGAGGCCACTATGATATGAATCATCCTCCTAAGTCACGTTAAGGAAGTGGAATCGATGGAAGCACACCATACAGACCTTGAACATCAACATTAGGACCCTCAAGAACCATCCCAACCTTTTTGCCTGTTATCACTCAGGTTGTTCCCTAAAACTTGTGAGAAAAGGGAATACGGCCGAGGTAACCACTAACCAATCTTTTAGATGCAATTTCTAGCCAAACTGCGTCTAGAGAGGGCTCTCTCTTTATAATTTAACTTTGCTTTCTGAAGTATTTTATGCTAGTTATGATGTGCAGATTTTTGTTTTAAGTTTGTTTGGATGGTGATTTTAAACAGAACTGAGATGCAAGTCTGAAACAATTTATTCCATTGGGCAAATGGAGTCTATGAAGATGGACTGCTGAGTGTGTTTCTCTGATAAAGGGAAATACTACAGAGTAAGATAATCAACTTTGGAACAATATTGAAATCTAGAAATTGATGGGATGTAAGCCAATGGGTGAAGGGCAGTCAAGAATCCTTCATCATGACGGCAGAGTGAAAGTGCATGAATATTATCAAGGAGAAGCAAAGAATTCCTTAGCAATTTTCAAAGTGAAAGAATCAGTAGAAACAGAAGCATCTAAGAATTCTTGTTTATGCTAATTCTGAAGAAAACATAAATAACAACAGGGATTGAACACAAAGTGTATTTAAACAAATTCTGGGCTATTATTTTTCCCTGTTACTAAGATTATGAAACATATATGAAATTTGAAAACATAGAAAACACAAAACACAGTTTAGAATAACTTATTGATCCATAGAAAGACACAGGAATTCTGCAGTAGAGCCCAGAACATCAAATCCACATTCAGACGGTCCAACAATAGTGCACTGCAACAGCCTTTGTATTAAAAAATATCAGAGCTACAGTGTGGTCCAAAGAGAAAAACCACCAACCTCGAATACATTCCTTGGGGAGGTATTTATATAAAAAGAGAGTTACAAAATATCTTGTGGATAAGATATGAAGCAATAACTTCCTTCACCTACTCTGACAAGGGAATAAATGCATAAATAAATGTAGGAGTAATTGTGGCTATGATGGCTGCTTTAACTGATAAGATATTTTTGACTTTTTAATTCAGGAAGTCGGCTGGTAGCTGTGTCTTTACTTTGCATTCCTGCGTTGTTGTTCTGATCCTTTCACCTGCTCTTGATTTTGCTTTAACGCGTCCTAGTCCTCACTTAAGCTCCTTCCTCTATTGTTTTCATCTTTATTATATCTGCCACATGTCATGTTATTTGACCAAGTGTAGATAAACAAAAAAATCCAAATTACCTAGGTAAAATTTCCAACATACTCTGCCACCATTGGTCTGTTGGCAACTGATGTCTTTGTATTTTTACAAGTGTTTCATCAGCCTCAGTATACCTATAGAAGTTAGGCTTGACTTCAAAAAGATGATTTATTTCATGTTCAATATAAAACAAATTTTCCAGTTTGTCATATAAACTCTGTCCAGAGGGAGGTCCCGTGTCTTCTAAAGTGCTGGATGATGCTGTGATCTGATTTGTAACATACATGTTTACCTTGTGAGCATACTGTTTATGTGATAACAGTCTTTGATTGCTGGTTAGTAAACTGGGTAGACCCTTCTGCTGCAAGACTGTGAACTTCTCTGTGAAGGCATTAATCTCAATCTTCATCTCTTGGCACTTCCTTTCTAAAGTCTGTACAAAATTCCTCATTGTTAGCACCTTTTTCACTATCAAAATGGTGCCTGTCCTGTCCGAGATCTCCAAAGCTGCTAGCTGTTCTTTAGTGTCAGTATTCAAAAAATGGATCAATCTATTGGCCTGCTCAGGCATGTTTCCCAATGATGCCCTGGCCCTTTGAATTTCCACTTGGGCCCTTTCTATCAATTCTATTTGTTCATGGATTGTTTGAATTTATTGCCATTAGTCAGTAATAGACTGACCAATCTTGGTCCACAAAATCATTTTGATGTCTGCTAGAGGTTTATGCAAGGTGAGATCCTTTTCCAATGATTTCACCTTGTTCTCCAGGGCCTTTACGTCTCTGGTTTTCTCTGCCACTATTATTTTTGACTTGTCATAGCTCACCTCTAGTTTGGCTAGTTTTTCTTTTGCCTCTTTGAGCTCTGACATTTGGGCTTCTAGCTCCTTTACCGCTTTCATCATTTCTTCCATCCTCATGCTGGTCTCTGGCTTCATTGTTGTTGTTGCTGAAGCATCTGTAGCTGCTGTACCTGTTGTTGATGTTGGCACAGTGGGAGGGATTGCTGCTGTGTCTGTGGGGGGAGCAGAGATAATTGTTGGAGCTATTTCAGGTGGCTGGGAGGTCGACTTTCCTTGCTTGGCTTGCAATGCTTTCTCCAACTCTTGCTTTGTTTGAATTAGCCTTTGATTCATCCTCATTAGCAAATCCATAACATCCTCTTCTGCCTTTTCCTGTGCCAGTTTTGTTGTTTGTGGATGCATGGTGACAGGCAACTTCAATTGCTTCCTACGGGCAGCAATATCTTCCTCCTTCTTCTTTATCAGTGCTTTGATGCCCTTGGCATCCTTGGGATCATGTCCCAGCTCAATAATTATTTCTTCTAGAGTCTTTATTCTGTTTTCTTTGGTTAAAGAAGAGATCTTCTCCAAATCCAATTGGGCAGATGTATTACTTAATGATTCTTTCAATTGGTGGGCCAGCATTGCCTTGTTTGCCAATGTAGCATAGACCATTTCACCAGTCTGTTTGTGCAATTCTATCTGGTCCATTAGGTGTATATCTTTGGCAAGGACCTCTAGGTTGGCCCTTATGTAGTCAGCTGCAGACTGTGGTTGCTGAGCCTTAGGCTTAAAATGAGTTAAGATCATTTTCTCCTCCTTAATGTCATAAGCTGCCATTAGTCTTTGCTGTTTGGAGGGTGTCATTTTGAGAAATTGATCATAAAGCTGAAGTCTCAATGACTCATTTTGGGCTTTAATCTCCATGAATGTTTGTTTGATATCAGATCGGTTCTTAGTTTGCGACCTTGAGGAGGAGACTTCCATTCCATGCTGCCTCTCCATTTCTTGCCTGTGAGAGCTGGTAGATGTCTGTTGGCTGATGGCCCTCTCTCCTCTTGTGCTTTCTGTGATTTCTTCAACAATGTCCTCTTTAGGTAGAGGATCTACCCTTTTTCTTTTGGCCTCTTGCTGTTCTATTGACCCACTTGCAGGTGTGGTCTCTTCTCTATCTCTTTTCTTACTTCTTTCCTCAGGAAGTGGAGTCTACAGTGCTGGTACTTCTAGTGCTTCTGTCTGTAGTGAAGGGGCTTGCCCTTGACTGTGTTCCTTTGAGGTAGATGGCTATTCTTCCATTGTTTCTTGCTCTATAACTACTATCTCCTTGCCCTTTGTGTCCTTGCTGTTGGTGTAGTCCTTTCTTGGGCAACTTGTTGTGAAGTTGTAGCAGTTGATGAGCCTTCCCCGGTTTGTTGTGGTATTTTGAATGAAACCTGTCCAAAAGAATCTAAGTCAAGAGTTTTTTTCCAGATTTTTCATAGTTTGTTCCATTTTCTCTTCCTCAGTGAGCTCTTCAACTAGTGTGCCCTCCACCCACTCATCTTGGTTGGAAAACTGTTCTATTTTAGGGATGCTACAATGTTCATAGGGTGCCAGCCTATATTTTATCCTTCTTGCATTGATAAAGCCATTTGGGTCATAGGGTACCCACCAAAAGATTCTCTTTAGTCTAAGTGTTTGACCCAACATTTCATCAGCATCCTTCCATCCCTCTTTCTTGTTCATGACATAGGGGCCTAACTGGTCTCTCAGTTTCAATTGAGCCTTTTTTCTTTGTGCTATGGAAGTGAGTCAAATCTGAATTGATGAATTGCCTGAAATATTCCAAGGCAAACAGTCTCATTGGCACATATCTTGGCAGTCTGTAGGGGCATAACTCACAACCATATATCCTGATAATAGTGTGATTCTGGTAAAAGTACTAGTCACCTATTTTATAGTTTTTGGAGAGCTATAATATCTTTTGCATATCATATGTCAGTCTAGGAGGAGGAGTTCTCATCAGGAGAGAAGAGACTGGGTATACAAACATATCAATAAACTCACAATATGAGTAGGGAGAGTTACGGACTTCATGAAAGATTGAGGTCCAGAAAATCACAGACCTCTTTTCCCCTTTATGGTCCAATTTTCTAATGGGGAATTGGAAAATATCTGGCTGATAATATAAGAACAGATGACAGATATAGGATGAATACTTAAAGACTCCCTCCCTGTTTAGATTCAACAATTGGTCATGTATCTTGTTGGCAATAAATTTGGCATAGTTGTATTTGACAGCAGGGGGCTACCCTGGGGTAAATATAGACATTAAAACCAATATAGTTTCATCAATATGTTCACTTGTCTTGAAACCCAGAACAAAAGATATCATATCAACAACTAATCTACCCACCTCATTGAAAGATGCATAGTGAAAAGGAGGTGGCTCCTTAGGCTGGCGATCTTCTCTCATAAATACTTGGGCAATTCGGGTTATCTCTGAGCTGGAGAGTTTGGGACCTTCATCAAGCAAGAATTTCATAGTAAAAGGAAACTGGAGCTGAGTTGGTTTGAAGTTCAGCATTTGATTTATGGAGTCATGAGTTATATGAAAGAGGGTAGTTCCAGATGGAGTTTTAACTGCCCTTTGAGTTGGCTCATAGTTCTCACAGCAGAGGTGAATTATCTCAGGGAAAATATTGACAGAGGGGAGGTACTATATGGGTAGATTTGATTCCCATATGCCATAAACATAATTTTGGCTTAAGTAATTGTTTCTGAGCTCACAGACTGCTTGCAGATGGTTTTGGTAGCCTACTAAGTCTTGGATTAGATAGTCTTTATCAGCTAAGGGCAGATGTTCCAATTCCTTGTGGGGTGCATTAAGAGGAGTGATATTCAAGGCTACTGGACCTTCCATAGCTCAATTCTTTTGCTTTTTAAAATTGGAATTTTTTGGCTCTATGTAATTAAAACAGGCCAAACAATAGCTCTGTGGATTTTCTCTGGGAGTTTCACCGTGAAACTGGTTTGTTGACTTGTATTTAGCTCCATGGACAAAAATTAGATGGAGAGGCAGAACTTGTGGGCTTCTTTGGCACAATGGGCAACAATTGTGGGCAAAAGGTAGTTTTTCGGGGTTTCTCGGAAAATTTGCAAGGCCGAACGAGCTCAATTTTAGCTCAGTGTGCAGATTTATGGTGAAAATTTGGCAAGACAGAGGTTATGGTGGGTAACACAGTGTTCTTTATTCAAATTCTGGGTTCTGTGGGCAATTTTACAGCGAAAACTAACGAAAAATAGGGTTCGGGAGTAAAATGGTGTAAATACTTGTTTTATCGTCGGAATGGTCGATTTGCAGGTGTCACGACGAGCCAAGGGGCCGAGCTATGGAGTAAAAACTGCTGGGTGGCGGACTGTATGGTTGAATTGCTGTTTCAGACGTAAATCAACATGCATAGGACGCGTATAGGAAAGAGAGAGAAATGAGTGAAAATAACGTTTTCACCTCTTTTTACCCAAATTTTTGACTTTGGCGGGTTTTGGTGCGTTTTTGTCTGATGACGTCAGCATGATGTAATTTTGTTGTGTAGCGGGGTACAGAAGATGACATGTTAGATGACATGGTAGGTGACATGGCGGGTGACGTCAGCAGATGACGTAGGCATGACGTCAGCAGGGAGGCAGTGGGGTGGTAAGTGGTATTCCCCGCACCGCCTTTGGAGGGAAGTGGTATTGGAGGAGGGGGCTCTGAACACGCCGGGCGCCTGACACGTGTCCTCAGTACGCCGGAAATGCCACCCATCCCCCGGATGCTATCATTAAGCACTTAAGGGCTTCCGATATCGCTGACAGCCGTTGGATCTGTTGACGATGATCGGATGGTTGGTGGGTGATGGAGGTGGCGGCGGCTTATCTCTGGGCGACCCACTGTAATATTTCGCGTTTTGTAATGTTTTGCGGGGTATATTGTAAACTTTGATTAAATGGGGTTTGGGGATATAATATGCGGGTTCGGCTATTTATTTAGCTAGAGACTAAACAAGTCTCGATGTGGCACGCGGAGGGTTGTTATTGGCCCTGGGTGGACCAATAACTCCTGAAAAAAATTTAAAATATAGCTTATAATTAGCCAAAGGTCGGGGTATTAGATATTTAGGGATTTTGTGTATTTTTACATAGTAAGGGAGGGGAAATATTCACATAGGAGCTATATAATAGTGTTAGTAGGTTAATATGACTAGTGGAATGGATATGTATGGATTAGGCTAAGTTTATAGAGTGAAAACTTAGGCATGGGGGGAATGAAAGGATACCAAGTTATGAAGTTTAGGAAACTTGGCAAAATGGAATAAAAACATTTTACACAAGAAATGTGGCTTGTTTCACCTAGGTGAAAACACAGTTTCACTTAGTTTTTTCCATGAAATGAAGTGGACTAAGGGCAGTGAGCAGATCTCATTGTCCTTGGGGGGATGTTAGTAAGTGTTTTTTGGAAAAATGAGGAGGGAAATTAGTCATGCTCCATTTATTTTATAACCACCTTGCCATAGTACCTTATGATATTTATGAGATGAAACCCGTTGTAATAGGATCAAATTGCCCATAAGCCTGCTTCTACAACATCAAAATTGCCTACCCAACCTAGTACACCTAACATTTTTTCTTCATTTTCATTGGGTGCATTTGAACTAGCAAACCCTGATTCTTCTCTTTTCTTTTAGCTGCCCTCCTATCTAAGTCTACCCTTATCTTTTCCAGGGCTCAGATTAAGCTGTTGAAACCCTTTTCTTCTCTACCTAACTAGTCTGCCAAGCTTGAGCTGTTTGTACAAACCTTTATTCTCTATTCTAAGACAAGTAAATTCAAACATGATCTAGCCAGGATTAGACTGTCTAGCTATTCATCAACTGTGGCAAGAGTCAACCACCTGTACATAGTGAAATGCTACAAAATATGGAACCTTTGCAGCATGGAAAGGATGAACATATTTAGCACTTCTCCAGTCAATCATGAAAAATGAAACCTATTGGTATAGGAAGCTAACATTGCCAACCATCCCCTGGGTCCCACTAAGATTTTGGACCACTTGACCCCCGTATGCTCCCACACTATAGGCCTACCAACGTCTAGGAGTATCTAGACACTCCCATGCTATAGGCATGCCAATGTCCAGGGACTATTTTGGTTAGTGCTGTGTTAGCGTCCCAGGGATTCGAGAAACTATTTTAGGCCCAGAGCCCAGGTCACTACCCAGAATTGAATGACACCTTTAGAACAGTAAGATAACAAGGAAATGATAGTACAAATGCAATTACTTGAATAAGACCTTGACTGGACCCCTATTAGCCCTGATAGACATTTCACCAAACATATCATGAATATGTAATCTACAGGTGTAAATAATAGATCTGAGCATAGGGGTATTATACTTAGTTGGGAATTACTAAGAGGCATTGATGCCTCAACACATTAATTGCCATTTCATCCATTTGGTCATAGATACATTGTTCATTCATTTACATGTAAAAACATGATGAGAGCCATACATAACTACTGTCATAAAAAACATACATAACCAACATAATATAAACAAAAAAACCAATGAAATCACAACCATATGATCCATATATATAAACCAATATAATACTCAATGTAGAAATACAAGGAGAAATAACCTCATATTGATGATGCAAAATCCAAACCCAGGATGGGACTTCCACGTGCCACTCGACTGTAGAATGGCTGAGCCAAATCTCTCTTCAGCCATTCACCCTCCTACGATATCCCAAGCATGAATGTGGGATCTCATAGAAAACATCAATTCAAAACCCTCCAGTGCTTGCAGAGGCCAACCATTTCAACTCATCAAACAATGATTCCACCTCACGGCCAGACATCACAAAACCATCATCATATTGGTCTCTATCCAAACCTTCCAAGGCTGTAGAGAATTTTTCCCAACCAAGGCTCCAGGACTAGTAACTCAACCCACAACTTTTACCGGGCTCTAGAGAATTTGTCCAACCAAGGCCCTAGGACTAGTAACTCAGCCCACCAAGGGCTCCAGAGCTTTTGTCCAACCAAGGCTCCAAGACTAATAACTCAACCCAAGTTGTTACAGGGCTCCAAAGCATTTGTCCAACCAAGTCTCGAAGAACTAGTAACTCAACCCAAGCTAAGGAAGCATGAGAACCAACAAAAAAAAACAATGAAATAAACCCATAATCTCCATGGATATCTAGGAAATGCTAAGGCTAGGAAATCCAATGTCAATCCTGACCATCCTCCATGCCAATGAAAGATCATAAACAATAAACCACATGAATATGCCATGCACGCCAAAACTAGTGAGGAAAACATACATACAACTTGGTACCTATAAGTCAAACTTGCAGTAGCTGCTGATCTCGATGTCCTCTTGTGCTTTCCCACTCTTCCTTTTCCTTCTTGCTCCAAAAACCCAAGTATGCCACACCCTCCAAGAGTGCTCCAAGAAAACTCTAAGTATCCAAGAATATGAGAGAGAGAGAGAATAATGAGAGATCTCCAAAACTGAATTGACAAAAGGTTACTAACTGATCCTTAGAAGCCTTTTTATTAATGAGGCCTCTATTTCCTTCATTTTCCTCCTCACATGCAACCTGTGGCCTTTTACCTCCATTTTCTCCTAATTTCCATTATTTTCATAAATAAATGTGCCAAAAATGTCATTTTTCCTTTCCAAAGCCTTAGTCATTGCCTTTGCCAATTTTGTTGGACACCTAATCCTCTAAGGGTTAAGATGTGGAAGTTGGACAACCAATGGGAGTCCAAGAGACGTTGGAAGATGAATCCAACAGTCCTAAGAATGTATTATAAATTCAAATCTATGCTACCAGTAAATGCAATTAATGATTTAACCTTACTATCTTGTCTATGTTTAACATGGTATCAAAGTAGGTGTATTCCTGCCTTGCCCAAATATGAGCCACTAATTTTGTGACCTATTTGTGCATGCCAATTTTTCATTTCATGAATATGTTGTCAGCTAAATTCTAGCTACGATCTCTGCCCATTCCTATAGCAGCACTGAGAAACGTTCCCTGCATAATTACATTGTCTTGTAGAAACACATCTGTCCATCCTAGCTATCAAACGCATGTGAGCTCGTCATATCTGTTTTTGCGTAGTCCCGAAGAAGAATACACCTCACTTAAATGACCCTCGGCAGGGAATTTATATGATGAATTACATTTGCATTGAATATCATTTGTTGTGAACCATTGTTGAGATGGTCATTCCATTGAGAGCCAGTAGTTCCAGATGTGATGGATCTTAGTCAAGAGAAAATCATTGTTGTGTTGTTTATTATCTAAAGTTGTCATTGTTATTCAAGGACTTGTTGGTTCATATTATATAATGTTGTTAGTTCTATTCAAGAGCTATCACTGCTATAACAAGTCATTGGTTCATGTTATTCAAGTTTACATTGAGTAAATTTCTTTGAGTTTTGCGTGTTAAACTTATTTGTGCTGTTACACCACTAAGAAACTTGTTTTGTTCAATTCTTGAGTTTCGTAAAACATTGGCAAAGGAAAAGACATGCCAACCATGATTTCCTGCACCAGGAAAATATCGAGCTTTTTTAGGAAGATATATGGGCCTTAAAAGAGAAGAGTTTCGAGAGTTTTGTCTAGGGAAATATTAGATTGTAGAATTGATATCCCTATAGTCTTTGGAGGTGTGTCCATGCCTGGTACTGAAATGGGGTTGTCGAAGTTTAATTTTGCTTTGAAATTCTTTGTGCATTGAGCTGTTAGGTTTTTGCTGCATGCGTTGGCTCATATCGTGAGTTACATTCCATTCATATGCTTGCTACCTTGCATTGAACGTCATGCTGATTATGTTGACCATGTTGTCTAGCCCTTGTTGTGTGAATAGTTCTTGAATTAATTCTGAAATGTGAATACCTGCATGGGATGGTGCGTAACACCTGTAAGTTCTGGTGAACGCTGCATCTATATGAATGCTTTACACGGAAAAAAAGAGTTGTGGTAGAAGAGATAAATAATTGATGACTCCTGCATTATCCAATTAGAGGTAGCCTCTAACATTGAAATATGAAGTTGTGATATGAGCTTCTAGTAATAAACCACTTGAATTTGAATTTGGTAGTAGCGCATTTGCGTGTTCATCAGGTTTTGCATTTAATTCACCATTTGGGAGCAACCTATTTTCAAGCAGCACATCATCAATGATGTCATAGAGTAAGGCAGCTTGCTACGTGGACTTTCCTTCAGAGCATTAACATCAGCTTCAACATTTTTTTTGTGTAAGGATTTAAAAACCCCATTACTTTTTTATACTGTGCTTTGATTTGAATGATTTTATCTCAAGACAAGGACAAGATCATTTTGACACATCAGTGAGAGAATTGAAAAATCCATTGTATCCTAGATGGTGGCACAACATAGTAATGTTGGTGAAGAAACCATAAGCTTGAATGTTATTCAAGAATATGTAAAGACACGCCAAGAGGTCTCAGTTTTGTGAGTGCTTAAGTCTGTGTTTTGGTTTCTTAATTTAAAATATGTGGTATGGAGGATTCAAAACACGCCAAGTTCCAAGAAATAAAAAAACCTTGTGCCCTTTGCAAATTGAGTGATATTCAAACTATTTGAATTTTCCCACGACTCATGGAATTTGGCCTTTCAATCACTTGGAAGATTTTGTGAGTATTTACATGAGAAAAAGCTTGGGGTATTTTTGAAAATTTTATTGCAATCAAAGATACGAAGAGTGAAGGTGCATATTGGTTTATGTGTGCATTGAGGGCCTAGTGCACTCCAAGATTAGTAGATATAAAATTTTGGTATCGTAGCATTTCTTCTTTCACTGTATAGAACAAGGATACAAGTCTCTAGTTGGCCATTCATGGTAAAGGTGTTGGGAGAAATACTTATGACCAGACTTGATGATGCATTAGAGTTGTTAAATACCTTAATAAATTCCATTGTAGATGAGATGGTAAACATCAACAAGGACAATCTTTACAATATCAGAATCTGTCTGCGAATTGCACAGGAAAATATTGATTTTTTGCAACTAGAATCTCAGTTCTAGCAAGAGTAGCTTCAACATAAGAGTTTTCATTCTAAACCATTTTCTGTTCAAAATAATCCTTTGTTCAAAATTGAGACAGACTTCCATCAACAATAAGTCAATAATGAAGTTCATTCAGATTCAATGTCCAATGAAGGAGCAGAGTTGCATGCAGAAATTCAACATACACTTCCCAAGCCCATCATCAGACCTTGGGAAGAGCTTGTTCATAACAAGCACATAAATGGTCTTGGATATGACAAGGATGTGTCCTTTCATATTCCAAATTACTCAAAGCCCATCCAGTTTCAGAGTGTTGGATTTCTTTATGACATATCATCTTCAACTTCTGGTCCTCTTCCATAGCAGCCACAACAGAATGTTAAATGCCAACATTGTGAACAAGTTGGCCATATGAAAGATCATTGTTTTTATCTTCATCCATGTGAGCAATGTCATAAAACTAATCATTCTTCACATAGACGCTTCAGAAAAAAACCTCCTATAAGAACAAAGATTCATTTTGGATGTGTTAGGTGTGGAGCCTGATTATCTTCTTTATTCAGAGGTGTTACCGCATTGGACCCCAGTTCGTAATGTGGTGGCAATGCCATCCGTAATATTTGCACTACAAGGGGGCTCCAGGGGGGTGGCTGTGATGTTTGGGAGCCCCCCCTGGCGGGGGATTGGGGGCACTGCCCCTCAAGCTAAAAATAGATGTAAAATTTCATTGTAAAATGTTGTAATTTTGTAGTCAATATGGATTGTTCATTAGGCGGAGATTTGACAGTAGAATTTAGGGTTTTTTCCCTAAAAGGAAACCCCTCACTATATGTGAGGGAATTGTATTGTGTCTATATAGATCTGTATTCTGAGTGAGAAAGAGAGAGGAGATTGTGTGAGAGCGAAGAGGGAATTATATCAGATCTGCTGTAGGTTGTATCTATTCATTTTGCTGGATAATATAAAAGGAAGGACTGGCTATTTCTTCGTGGACGTAGCCTAAATTGGGTGAACCACGTATATCTGTGTCTCTCTTGTTTTATGTGTTTTCTGTGTTTATATTTCTGCAGTATATTTGATGTGTTCCATTGCTCTGTAATATATAGTTTTCTAACAATTGGTATCAGAGCCGAAGGTCTACTTGGCTAATAAACTTGTAGGAGAGAAGGGTTCCTGGTTCAAGTGGGAGCAATGGCAGAAGGTGGTAGGTTTAGGGTCGAAAAATTTAATAGCCAAAACTACCAGCTATGAAAGACGCAGATGGAAGATTATTTGTACTAGAAAGATTTGTACCAACCATTGAGTGGAAGGACAAAGAAGCCGACGAGTATGACAAACACGAAATGGGATATTCTTGATAGAAAGGCACTTGGAACAATACAGCTGTGCCTAGCGGCGTTTGTAGCCTTTGATATTTGAAAGGAAACGACAAAAGGGGGTTTAATGTCAGCATTGGCCAAACTATATGAAAAACCCTTGGCCTCAAATAAGGTATTTCTTATGAAGCATTTATTTAATATGAAGATGTTAGAAGGTGGATCTATTGCTAATCATTTAAATGAATTTAATACAATTACCAGTCAGTTAAGTTTTGTAGGGGTAAATTTTGATGATGAAGTTAGGGCTTTGTTATTTCTGTGCTCGTTGCCAGAAAGTTGGAATGGTTTAGTTATGGCCATTAGTAAAGATCAAAGAATTAGATAGG
>APFE030393068.1:81544-113189 GCA_000404065.3 Pinus taeda | reverse complement strand
CATAATCTTTAAGCCTAAATGATAGTATCTCTGTATGATTTTGATCTGCTTGATGTGGCGCTTGTCTGATCTATAAGTCTGATAATCTGGGTTAATTAGTGATTGAATATCTGGAAGAGTGCGTTGTTCTTTATAGATCTGTACGCAGGTTCAGTAAAGCGAAGGCGCGTATACACGCAGTTTAGGTGAAGTAAAGGTGCGTATATGCAGGATGTTCCATACGCAGATGCGTATGCACGCAAGTTGCAGACTGTTGAAATTGCGTATATGCTTTAAGCTGTGATCTAGCTGTTTCTTCTTATTGCTGCTGTGTTCTGGGTTCTGTTATGTGGTTTCTGGTACTATGTTTGGGTACAGCTCGCAGAGAAGTATCTACTTGATTTCAGATTTAGTTGGTGAAAAGGAGTTTGGTTGATGAAGAATTTCTTGATGATCGTTTGATGTTCATGGATCCAGTCTGAAAATTGATGAAACGTGGTCCCTGGAAGAAAGAGAAGGTTGTAGCCTTCTGTAGGCCAGCACCTACGTACTATTATCTTGGCTAGTGCAAGAGCTGATGGGGTTGTAGCTCCCTTCCAGGAGAGCTGGAAAACAAGAGAGAGTTGTAGCTCTCTGCAGGTTGCAGCCTGCATACTGGTAAAGGACTACACCAGTACATTGTAAACAGAAGTTTCTAATTTAAAGAAAGATAGAGACGAATCGCAGCAGGTGGTTTTCACCCACATTGGGTTTCCACCTTATATATGGTGTTCTTGTGTGTGATTGTCCTTCTGCTCTATTTTACTGTCTCTGGTTACTGGTTATTTGATGTTGCATCTTAGATTAACAAACATCATCTGAAAGTCTAAATAAATTAAAAGTTTGCTCTGTGTATGCTGGTTTACCTCTGAATAGTTGCGTATATACGCAAGTTTAATTAACTGAAGTAGCGTATACAATTTGGTTTTTGAAAAGGATTATTTGACTTGATAATACTGATTCACCCCCCCTCTCAGTATTATTTTCAACAGCCCAAACATCTTTGGTACAAGATTAGAAGGGTTCCCTCAGTCATGAAAACACCAAATACCATTCTAGTAGATTGTTGACGAGTATGGATCATGCATTTCACCAATAAGGAACTTCTATAAGTGTTGAATTTCAAAGGGAAATATTTAGGGTTGATTTGTAAACCCAGGTCCAATCCGATTGGTCACTTGATCCCTCATTGAGCCAAGAGACTCGTTCTACACCCCAGTATGATGTGTAACACTATCTGTTTGTCATAAAAGTTGAAATTTTGCTCATGTGCACCAAAAAAAAAGAAAACTAAAGCTAAAAAATTTAAGTAACTATACAAAACATTTCAATAATGTCCACTCATAAAAAAAAATTTGTGCATGAAGAAATTGGATCCCTCTCGGCTCATATTAGATATGTATTTAAGATGGATCTATGCTGGTTTGATATCCAGGTGGAGATATGTCATACATAAAATTTCTTGAACCGGTTTTCCTTATCTCCTTGATCTGGGCACTCGTTAATCAAATGGTGACTATAATTCTTCTTGATCCACACAGGAATCTCCCCAACTGGGATTTAAAAGAGAATTCTATGAGGATGCCATGAGAATTCCCTACAAGTGTTTGGGGAGTATTATTTCTTTTCTATGTTGACATGTTTAGATGAGAGCTCAATTTCTTTCATGTTGATACAATCCTTCACTTTAGATTCAAATGATGGGTTGAGTGTCCAACATTGAAAAAGACCCAAAGGATAGATGACATCATTTCAATGATAATACTTCACTTCATTGCTAGGTATCACGTGAGTAAGAGGAGAGGAATGAAGACAAGGATTTCAAGCTACTGGAAATGTACATCAAACAAGCCTATAAGAAAGCTATGATGAGATCTTAGAATGATATCAATTTAGAACCTCTTTCTTCACTCAAAAAATTGAATCCTTTGAGGAATTGGATTTCCCAAACATCTAAGGAAGTGGTAAGTAGAGGGTTGAGGTACAAATTCCCCATTAGCATTCTTATGAGTCTCATCATAACAAGATTACCATAATTCACCTTGTTCACATTTACATTTTAATCCAACAATCATTGTGCTCCATTGGCAACCAAAGTATGCCTCAAGTATGAGCACCACTAGTAATGCAATTTTTGACAACCTCATGGAAAATTTATTTTTGGTGAAATGAACATAAATAAAGAGGGATTACATGAACCATTATTTCAACTCAAATGATAATAATTTATGCCAAGGAATGACTTCAATTCTACCCATTTCTATGCAATGCATATAAATAATGTACCTAAGATTATGTGTGTATGGGGCGAGAGAGAGAGAGAGAGAAATATATAGTGTTGGCATCCTTTATCACATTGAATTCTCCATAATGGATATAATCCAAAATGAAGATTGAGGTTCAAGTTAGGGGTCGCTAGCCCTTGGCTAAAATTCAAACCCAAGAATTTAGTGGCGACATAGATTTTAGGGTGATTATATTTAAGTTCTCGTGCGTATATTCTATGAAGATCAAGTTCACTAAGTCTTCCTTACAAATTTGAAGGATTTCAACCATGAGGAATTTAGTTCCCAAATACAGGGAAGGATAAATGACCTACCTATATGTGGAAATGCACAAGGCTTCCATGGCCTGCCAACACTCTATCACAACTACCTGAAATCTATGGGGAATGTTGCTCAGCAAGGTACCCCCATTAAGGTTCTAAAAGAAAGGAGAATTCTACTCCATCCCTAATATAAAATTGCATTCAACATTATGCAAAAATATAGAATTTTCATAGTTCATTGTCATTTTCACATATAATTGTCACCATGCTTACTGTTAAATCCATTCACTAGGAAAACATAGATAGTTTCCTTCACTCAAAAGACATCAAATTCACATAATAATATTCTTGAATATAGAGAATGTCAATTCATGACAAGAGGCATAAATGAGTTTCAATATAGGTAACCATCAAATACAATTAAAAAAACTTCATAAGGAGAATTTGAGAAAAATATCTAAAAGTTCAAGCTACTAATTAAACTAGAAATTAGTCATTTCCACCTAACTATAGGCTCAAACACACATCACTCTCTTTAGCTTGACACCCCCTATCTAGGCCATAATATCACAAGGCGCAGTTGTCAACGCTCAATAATTTTGGATGGGTGAAAGTAATTTTTCTTCACAAAAATAAGATAATCATAGAACTCTTCTTGCCTATTGAACCTAGGGCCTCCACGGCCTCTAGATGCATCCTAACTAAATTGCAAAGAAAATAAGGAAATCCCTTCACTACTCTATAGTCCCTTGGTAATTCCCTTTCTTTTTTCTTTTCATGCTCACCCAACACACATCAAATCATAACCCCCTCAACATGGCTAGGTTCTAGAGCTCCTTTGCAAGTATTTAGCAAGACAAATCTGGTATCAATAAGCCTAAAGCACACCATCAATGATTCAATTCATAATTGGCACTTTATGGATGTATTTGAGCAACCAAATCAAGTTCTAATCACCTAGAATTCCATAACAAGCATTACACTAGGGAATAGTAGCTCTCTACTCACAAATTCACCTCTCTAGCGCCTGTGAATCCCTCTTCTTTTTGTTGATGACTTAATGAATCCAAGAATGATTTCCCCCCATAATTTTTCCCATTCCCACACCACTCGTGGGTCAACTCTCAAAATTTTAGATGAGTACTTATCAATATTAGCCATTGAAGTTTGAGGGGGTTTCTAATCACCACTTAATCCCCGTAATTGTGGTAGGTGGTTGCTTTAGCTACCAAGTTAATCATTCAATGAGTTGTGGCTTAATCGGAAACGTAAGAAAACATTTTCAAATTTAAATTTTGGCACTAAGCTTTGGTGGTGTGTTCCAGAAACTGTAGGCAAGATTAGTTCTTGCACCTCCTCACTGATATCCACTCATGGTATCATAGCTTGTATCAATGCTCACATTCCCAATCAATTGCTTAATGTATTTACATTAACAAGAAATTAGTTACATGCATATTATTTGTAAGTTATATAGTTTTATTTGTTGTAACAATGACTAATAAACACTAATAGAAATCATAACAACACAATAATTACTTACGATAATCTTTGGGATCAAAATTGGGTTGTTAAAATCCCCACCCCCTTAAAGGAACATCATCCTCAATGTTTTTCTACTTATATTAATGTTTTATCAATCCCTACATAAGCCCCATGTTAACCCAAAAACCCTTATTAAGCCCTAGATATTGGATTGTTACATTTCTATTGTTATATATGTTATTTCAAGTATAACCTTTCATTGTACATTTCATTATAAGTGTACCCTGCTCCTATATTCTATATATATATATATATATATATAGATACACACACACACTAAGGAGACCTAGTCTCAGAATCATCAAATATTTTCTTATACATTGTAAAAGGAGGCCCCCCCCAAAGCGGATTGTAATTGTTGGTTTCTTACCATTTCTAATGTGCAAGGTTCATAACATTTTGTATTAGATCTATTCAATTTTAAACGAGTGAACTTAGAACTTTTTCTATAATTCATTTTTTGTGAACAATTGGATTGTGAAATTTTGAGCATATAGATCAAACAACTCTAGGTATGTCTAGTAAAAATTCCATATCATAGTTCACTATAATTTTGGAGATATACTTTGTTGAACATAAGGTTTGTGAATGGCCATGAAATCAACTTCAAAAATGTGATCTCAGTAGACATATAGAAGTGACTCAGATAAAAAAATTAGAACTAGGTATAAATAATTGAACACATGGCATGCTATACAACTTTACTCTTGTGAAGAGACCAAAAATCAACAAGTTCTAGTAATGTTACCATAATTTTCACTTGAAACATCAAATTTTTTCATACTTGTGGAACTATAGAGAATACATACCATAGTATTATGGAATAAAATTTTAGATTTATAAGGGTTCAAATCTTAGAAATATATCAAGGGAAAGGTCAACCATTTAGGTATTCTCCAAATTAAGGTTTTAAAGGTACACAACTCATGGTGATGTAACTTTTGACTAGAAGATGCATTTTTTTGAGTGACTAAAAGTCATGATAAAGAGAAGTACTATTACTATATTTTCACATGGATCCAAAGAAAGCTCCAAAAGATAATACACCAATTAAACCTTATGAAGGCTCATCCATGATGCATGAAGAAATAAAAGATATTTATTATCGAGTAACCATGTTGGATGATTAGTTGTAAAAAATGTAAGGATCAATAATGAATGTGGAATAGAAGATTGCAGAAACCATGGAAGTAATACAAAAGTATTTCAGGGAAGAAATACAAAATTCCACGACTAAATACAAGGAATAAATGCAAAATTTCAAGGAATAAATACAAAAATCCATGATTGAAAAACAAAAGAAATAAAAAATATGTTATGACAAAGTCTCCCAAAAAGAGATATGGAGATCCAAAGAAATCATGAACATAAGGAGAAGATCGATATGAGGAATTTTGATGGTAACAATCCTATAACATGGATATTCTAGATGGAGCACTACTTTTATCTACACCAAGTGTCATCCTTACAAAAGGTAAATATTACATCCATATTTTTAGAACAAGATCAACATGTATGATATCAATGGATTTTCATAAGGAAAAAAGATTCTATTATATATTGGTCCATTTCTACAGAATAATTGATAGCACACTATGGCGATATTAAGAACAATACATTATTTAAATAATGGTAAATCTTCGTTAAAAAGTTCCAATTACAAAGAACATTCAACAATTCCAAAACTTAAGCCTTAGGGTAAAGTATATTTTGTAGGATAATTTTTTAGACCTATTTGTGGGAATTTTATAGGAAAACATCCAACAAGAGGTGCACCTCTTTGAACCTAAATCCCTAGAGCACACTTTCATTCTAGAAAGGAAAGTTGAAAGCAAAAATATGGCTACTAGAAAATTAGTCACAAATAAATATAGAGAAAACCATTCTCCCTCTTCTAAATTGACAAGGTTGACACCTTAGGAAATGGATGAAAGAAGAGAAAAGGTATTATGTTCCAACTCTAATAAAAAGTACAAGTTATATTTGGGGAGAGATGAAGATCTTTGTAGAACCCTTTCATCGGCAGTTGGTGAAACCCTAGTCGCCATCGAACTCTGTTTCATGCTATAAAATCATGTGATCGCTGTGAATCCTTTTCTATGCTTTCAATCTAGTTGAAGAGTGGAATTTGCATATAAAGTCCATGGAGTTACCACCGATGTATCCCTCTGAGTGAGGCTCTTGTCAGTTTCTCTGTGTGTGGATGTTGTATTGATTGTAGGGGAGTTTGAATCTTTCATGTTGAAGTGTGGTGTCGAATGCAATATCTGTACAAATATGGGTTTTTGTTGCTTGAATTTTCTCGCATATTAGTGACCATTGCAAGGGTTTATGGGTTGTTCTATTGGATGTGTGTTTCATGTAGGAAGAATGAGCACCCCAAATGCATTTTTTAAGAAAGTATAATCAAACCCTTGTTTGGATTTCGGGTTTCTCTCCTCAACAAAAAATAAAATGGCACTCTTGAAGGAAAATGTGTTACTAGGGAAGTTTACTTGTATGTGGCCAAGTTATGAAGTTATTAAAGACTGGGCTTTTGACAACTATGCAAATCATGAACCAAAGAACATTCTCTATTTTGGTAATGGATATTATTTATTTCTTTTTGTAAATCAGAAAGATAAAGACTAGATCTACAATTTGGGTCCCTATTTCATGGGAACCAAAGGTTTGTTTCATGCTCATTGGCCTCTTGAATTTAATCCATTGATGGAAAGCTCATTTTCACATGTGTGGATCATATTACCTTTTTCCCCTCTTCTTTGTTGGGGTGAAGGAATTTTTAAGGCCATAGGAGCTAAATTGGGAAAATATATTACCAGTGATATGGAACACGGGAATAATTTTCTATGCCCCCAAATTTATGTTGAAATGGATTTCTCGAAATTCCTCCCCAAGGAAATTCAACTCAATCTGAGGGGTGGTGTCATCTCTAGGCTCTATATTACGAACATGTTCCTTTAAAATGTAATATGTGTCATGAGTATAGATACTTTGCGAAATGTTGTCCAAGAGCTTCAACTTCTCGAAACTCCCTAGCTCCAACACCTCCTCCAAAGAAGGGAGAAAATATGCAAGGATTTACTCTAATTAAAAGGAAATATAAGAAGCATGGAAGTAAAAAACAACATACTTTTAAGGTTGAATCTAAGCATTAGCCCCTTTCCAAAACTAGCTTTGAAATCTTGAATGCTTTTCAAGAAGAAAGTGAGAATCTTGATGCCCAAGAAAATTAGCCAAGTAACCATGTTCCAAATTTCCATCCTAATTCAAATGACAAAGAAGATCTAGATCAGGCCTCTCCAACTATGGTGGGAAATATTTCCAGAGAGGTCTCCATATTGAAAGATGAAGAAGCTATTAAAGTGGTCATGAATAAGTCCTCCTCTTCTTCCCCTTCCTATTCATATTTGCTTAAAAAGTAGTGTTACTCCCCACTGGTAACAAGAAGAAAGAAAGATCATAGTAAAAATAACTTTAATCTAGACTTCGGCAAGCCAAGTTGTGGGCCATCCTTTAGAAGTTTACAGAAATGTATTGTTTTTGCATTTTTTGTGTAAGCAATTTGTTATAATTTATTTGTGCTCTTTTGTAACAATAGGAATAAAAACTAGAAGAATTAGTATTAGAACTTTTCCCTCCCTACTCTTATTGGGAGGAGGTTGATCTCTTAGGTTTTTGAAAGTGCCTCACAAGAAGAAGAATATATTGTAACTCGCTTCCCAAGTCTGTTGCATCTGAGCATGGATTTTAGTACAAATCGTACTCATTTTTGTTATTAAAAAAAAAAACCCATGATAGCAAGTACATTAACGGGCATAAATGCAGTGAGAATAAATTATTCAACATAGATTGCGAAGATGAAGATCAATCAATGGAAATATCACAAGATCTAGAGCTTGAATAAACTACTCCAACAATATTTTGTCATGCATTGGCTAGCATCGATACTCAAAAACCATCAAGATAGAAGGATATATAAAAAACAAAAAGGTAATAATATTGATCAATTCAAGTTGTAATGATAACTTCATCAATTAGAAAATGGAAAAACTTCTTAACTACTTTGTGTTTCCAACACCACAATTTCAAGTAATGATTGAAGATGGAGTTACCATAAATTGTTCAAGGAAGTTCCACAGTATTAAGTTGAATTGGGGGAGTATTTATTGGATAGTGCCATGGTTGAAATTGGGTGTGTTGATGTTGTATTATGGGTCCAATGGTTAGAATCATCAGGAACATTGGCCCTTAATTTTCAAGATCGTTTCATGAGATTTTCCTCGGAAGGAAAGGAAATTGAGGTTAGAGGTATCCAAGGGAAACCATACTCTAATAACATGAAAAAAATTCTAAAAAATGCATACCATGATGTTATTTAACGATTATATTCATTGGATGATCAAACATCTATATACTCTACTCCAGCGAATCTCTAAAAAATTATCAACAATCATTCGATGGTATTTGGAGATATTCTGAAGGGTCTTCCACCTACTCAAGATCATGACCATGTTATTCATTTGAAACTTGTAGGTGTACCACATGACATCAAGCCTTACAAGTATCAATATCCATAGAAGAGTTAGATTGATTGTATGATTTAAGAAATGTTAGAAGTTAGCACAATTCAGCCTAGCTAGAGTGATTGCTCTTCATTGGTGACGATTGTTATAAAAAAGGATGGTTCATGGTGTATGTGTCAAAATTATAGAAAACACAACAAAATTATACATTAATTGTTGTGGATATTCCACTCGACAATTCATCACAACAAATCTAGCAAAATATATTAGAAAATCCAAAATCTACATTATGAAGGTTTATTTCTCCTTAGATTTCTCACTCTGTTAATTATTGTTTATTGTGTATGTATGAAATTATAGTTATCTAAAAAATATAGAACAATGAAATATAACTCACAAACCAAAAATTAACACAAGATATAACCTAGGAACCCCTTTCAAGAGAAAACCCAGTTGGAAGGTGTGGCTATTTTATTCTCTTTCTATGAATGGAAAATGTATGTAAGTACAAAGAAGTGAGGTTTATGGCCCATGGGATGCTATAGTGCACAAACCATCTATGTTTTCTCTCTCCCTATCCACTCTCATCTACTATTCTCATCTATGAAACAAAATTTACTCGAATAGAATAGAACCCATTTTCCTCCTAGTGGCTCAATTATAACATAGCTTGATAGTCTAATAATGCTTAAGTTTGACTCTTTCAACTCTTGAATAGAGTTACAATATTGAATATTCTAGTGTCTTACTCATCATTATTATGTGGCTATCCCCTTTTCCATGAATAATGAGCATTGATGTGGCATCCTCTTGAATTATGGTTGTCAAAACAGGAAGGTCAACTTTAGAGTGGAATAACTTTTGTGTATGGAACTTGATTGAGGAAACTCTTGCTTCATTTGAAATGTATCTGTGTGTAGCATATAAAAAAATGTGTGCAATTAAGTGGCAAATTTTTACACCCAAAAATTCCATTTAGTGCCTCAAAATACTTTTGGAAGGCTTCATACCATAATTTTCCAATCTGGACCCCACTAGTAAAATTGTTCTTGTGAGTTGGTTCCTCCACTATTTCCACTATGAAAGTAGAAATATGGATGAAAAATAATATAATGATACAATACATATGAAACATCCCCATTTTGGGATGATTTTGGTCCCAAAAATATTCTATTGAATGGGGTGAATAAATTCCTCTCCACCTTCTCTTGGGTGTGCCATTTAGCTTTGAATGGAAATCGTCCTTTCAACCTAATCTTCCAAAGTTCATGTTTCCCTTGTCTTATACTTTTAATATCTTCTTCAAATTGTATCCTTTTTCAACTCTTATTGAGCATCTAGTGCCAAATACTTTATAGAAGGGAGGACAAGTTCATCTTCCTGGTCTAGCATGGAAGGCTTATAAAGTTTCAAATTCTCTACATTCACCATTGAGTAGATGCACATGTATGGGGGTAGACTTAGTGTATAGGTGTTATCTCCCACCTTTTCTAGTATCTTAAAGGGACCATATTGCAGAGGCTTAATTTTCTTACAAGTATTCTCTAGCCTCTTCTTGTTCAATTGTAACCATACTCTGTCTCCCACCTTGAATGAACTCTTTATTATGTGCTAATCATGCCTAGCCTAATATTTTTCCTATGACTTTTTAAGTGTCCCTTGTACCTATATATGGATTTTCCTTATCTTATCAACAAAATTGTATGCCCTTAAGGAATCCCCTATATGATCCTCCCTCACTCCTCCTTGCTACCCATATGCAATAACTAAAGGTGAAGATGGAAAATATCCAAAACAAGTTTCAAATGGGGATTCACTAATAGAATTGTGGTTTTCTCTATTATAAGAATTATGTATATATACCATATTTTCACCCAAAGTATTCGGGTGCTTCTGATTATAACCCCTCAATAGTTTCACCATAGTCCTATTGACTACTTTTGTCTTCCCATCTGTCTATGGATGGAATGGTGTGTACTTATTCAGCTTTGTGTCCATCTTCTCCCTAATCTAGTTCAAAATGCATCAATAAATTATGTATCCCTATCTAAACTTATTCTCCTCGATATCCCAAAGTGCACCCATACCTATCCATATAACAAGTTCACTACTTATTTTCCACTTATGGTATTTTATAGGGCATTAGAACACACATATTGTTGAACCTTTCAACTACAATGAATAGGTAGTCATCTCCCTTCCTGGTTGGTGATAAATCCCCCAGAAATTCCATATAAATTCTTTGCCAAGGAAGAGTGGGTATAGGATGTTGGTATTATGATACAAGTGTTGTCCTTGATGGCAACTCACTCACAGGTCAGTTCATCTTTGATAAAACGCAACTTATAGTGTAACAGATCATTTCAGAGGTAACAGGGCATTGTTACAAAAGAACAGGAAGATGGAACCAAAGTCTACTGATCATAATAAATAAGTTGAAGGAAAAGGATGGTGTGAAGCAGTTTAAGATGTATGCGCATGTCCACTTAGTCAAAACAACGTATACACGATGGTTCATAGAACATAAAGAGCGTATACGTATACACGCACTTTCATAAGAAGAAAATCACGTATATGATGGAAAATCAAGGAAATTCAAGAGGAAATAATACCAAGGGTCAATACCATGGTATTAGCCCACAATATTGAGCGGAGTAATGACTATTTGATCCTATCCAAGAATACCATGGGTCCTAAGTGGTTTTGGTCCGAGGTATTGAGAAAGGCCTAAAACTATATAAGGAGGAGAAGCTCATAAGGCCAAGGCGTGCAAGTGAAAAGGGTTTCTCAGGAATACTTCTATTTGAAGTATATTGTATGTTGCAGGGGCTATGTTAGTGATTTTATCTGAAATATTTTGTGCACCTTGAGTTCAATGTTGGATCAGGATCATGAGTCATGAAATGACTTATCATTGAATGATCTGATATTGGTTGGGCTAGATCTGATTGCATACACCTATTTTATTCTTTAAATGTCATGATCTGGGTTTGTCTGAAGTCTGAAATAGCAGCAAAGTTGTGAATTAATATTTGTAGATCTATACGCTAGTTCACCTTGGTAAAAGCGCGTATACACACAGGTTTGACTCTTCCAAGTAGCGTATACAAAGGAAAAGCCTATTCTTCAGAAATGACCGATCTATCTTATTAGTTATGTTGTTTTATTGTTGTCTATCAATAAAGTCTTCTTAGATATGAATGTAAAATTGAATGCATAAGGAGTTTGGTGTCTAATTGATTGATTGTCTAAGTGAGAAGGGTTATCTCTGCTACTGCCTATGTAAAGCTCTGTAAATTCACAATAGATGTTCAGTATATTTTTGGTTGATACAGACTTGATTTAAAATTTTTATGTTTCAGTAGTTTTGAAGGTATACGCAGGTTTGGTTAAAGGAAGTAGCATATACACGCAAGTTGGGTTTGGTAAAGTAGCGTATACATTCTGATGCATGATTTTTGAGGTTACAGATGGTTCTAAATGATGATGCAGGTTTCTGGGTCCAGCACAGTGTTCTAGTGACAATGATCTGACTGTACAGATTAACTGATTATTGGTTGATGCAATTTGGAAGTTCTTATGGGTCCAGTATGAAAATTTGATGAAATGAGGCCTTCATATGTATTGTTGTGTACCAGGAGGATCCAGTCTGAAAACTTATGAAACATGGTCCCTGGAGGAAGAGAGAAGGTTGTAGTCTTTTATAGGCCAGTGCCTACGTAATAGTAAACACATTGGCTAGTACAAAAGCTAGGGGGTTGTAGCTCCCTTCCATTAGAAGCTGGAAAATGAGAGAAGGTTGTAACCTTCTGCAGGTGGGTGCCTGCATACTAGTATGAGTCTGCACCAGTACAAGATTGTAAACAAATTTTTTCAATATTAAAAGAAGACAGAGATGACAGCAACAGGTGGTTTTTCTCCCGCATTGGGTTTCCACCTTAAATCTTGGTGTTCATGTGTGTTGCTTATGTGTGTTGGTTTATTATGTTTTTACTACACTTTTTAACAAGTTATTGATGCACTGATTAAAGTTCAACACATGATAAATTGACTAAATCATAAGTTCTCTAGGTATACGTTGATTTCTCTAATCACAGTAGCATGTACACACAAGTTCACTTTACAGAAGTAGCATATATAAATCTGTTTGCGAAATGAAATATTATTGAATTGTAAATATTGATTCACCCCCCCTCTTAGTATTATTTCCAACAGAGGAAAGGGGTGATATAGACCTTGTTTCCTATTACTAGGATTGCTAGTACAATAAAGTGTGCATCCCCTTACGAACTTAACTACATGTTATTTCATCTTGGGACAATACACATACCTTTTCAAGTTGGTCATTTTCTTCCCTACATCAAAATTCCCTGCAATCTTGGAGGTGTGTGCCTCTTTAATTAGTTGCAGTCACTCACCTTTAGAAACACACAACATATCCAACCTGTAAAGTAAACCATCCTGGAGATGGTAGTTAATTGTGTTATCACCTCTGTGCACATGAATCTGGATTTGTAATTGTCAAAACACCTCCATTAAGTCCTAATTATCTAAATTTGTCTCTTTGTATGTGTCATAAGTGAATGGCTCCATGTGCATCAGAGTTCTCAAAGTTGTGAAATTTGATTTAGGTGGCCCTAAAAGCATGCTAGCCAACATTTTTGTGTTTATCTTCTTGTACTTGATCACTAAATGAAATTGTTGTAAAAACCCCATCCACTTGTAATGCCTACTTTGGGCCTGCAGATATGGTAGTGGCTAGTGATCTATGTGGATTACTATCTCCTTTCCTATCAGATAATGTTTCCACTTCTTCATAGCTTGTACCAAGGCATAGAACTCCTTGTCATAGATAGGGTAATTAAGAAATTCCCCATGAGATACTTAAGAATGGTAGCATACATGTATTCCTCCCTCCATTAATACCACTCCCATGGCATACCCACTCGCATCTATCTCCACTTCAAAGGTTGTTGCATGTTCGGTAAGGCCAGAATTGGTGCTTCATTGATCTTATTGTTTAACTCCTCAAAGGTCCTCTATTGAACCTTTCCCCACTACAAACTATTGCCACTCATTGTTATGGCTTGCAGTGGTGCTACTACTATTGAAAATGAAGCTATGAATTTCCTCAGGTAATGTGTTGCCCCAACAATCTCCTGACCTCATAAACATTAGTAGGATTAACCACTTCATGATGGCCTCCATCTTGGTAGGATATATCTTCATCTCTCCTCCACCTATAACATACCCCATATAAACCAAAGAATACTACATCAAATGTGAGATGTGCTCCTCTTAGGTAGCACTAGATACCAATATATCATTTAAGTAGACAATAATAAATTAATCTATAAAAGGACACAATATATCATTCATTAACCACATAAATGTAGTTGGTGCATTACATAAGTGAAATGGCGTGATTAACCACTCATGTAAACTTTTCTTGGTTTTAAAAGCGGTCTTACAAGTATCTTCTTCTCTAACTCAAACCTAGTGATATCCAAACTTTAAGTCTAGATTGGCGAAGTATTTTATTTGTTGAAACTGATCTAACTAATCATCAATCCTAGGCATGGGGTACCTATTTTGGAGTATAATTTATTTTAATTCCCTATAATCAATACACATGAGCCAAGTCCCATAATTATTTTGCACAATGATGATGGGTGACCCGCATGGTAAGGTATTTGGTTAAATGACACCCTTTTCCAGTAGTTGTTGCAAGTTGTTCCTCACCTCACCTACTTTTGTAACTGACTTCCCGTGCAACCCAACATTTGAATCTTGTGCTCAAATTCCCTCTTTGGAGGTATCGCTTTAGGCTCTTGCAACACACCCTTGTATTCTTGTAGCAACTCTTCTAGTTGTTGTTTATGTTTCTTAGTAAATAACTCCACAAATTCCTTTGTTATCAATGACTCTTTTACACACTAATTTTCTCTTAAAAATAGTAAAGCATACTGCTTTCTAGAACCAATCAATTTCTTAGCTCGGTTAGCACTTACCAGCAAAATTTTGGACTTGAACAACATCACTTGTTTCCATAGACGGTTGTGTAGACCCCCTAAATACTTGAGGACTATGTTTGGTTTCTTTGTGGAGATACCCAACATTATGGTCGTCTTTCTAAATTTTTTGGTGTGCTCATATACACTTTGCCCCTACTTTTGCATGTAGTAATGCCACTAGGTCTATTGCTCATCTATATACCTTATAGGGTACAATTGTGACTTTATGAGGGTTTTTAAATCCTCCCACTTTGTCACTAGAGGATCTCCCTCCAATCTCTAGGTCCCCGTGTGGATTTCTCACCAGTTCATGGCATGGCCCTCTAACTTCAGTGAAGTAATAGAAATCTTATGTTCTTCTTCTATATGATGAACACTAAAATAAACTTATAATTTCTACAAACAGTTATTTAACATCAGAGCATCAATCTCACCTTGATACGGCTTGATCTCAACCTTTACTTCCATTTTGAATAGGGACTCGGAATGGTTCACAACGCTCAAACTAGGCTGATCCTTTTATTTCTTAGATTCCCTCTTTGGTTCTTCTTGATCTATCGATTATCCCTTTGGTCTAACCTCCATGTCAAAACCTTCATCTTCTCTTAATATCCCAAGCTTATTGGTTAAGGCCACTATGAGACGGCTCACATTATGGTTTATCAATGACTTGTGATTACATCCATGCAATCCTCTCTTTTGTGGGGTCATGAGGATTATTTATAGATTCATTGGCCATGACTGGGAATTTGTGACTTTCAGCGTAAACAATTTTGATCCCTTGTAACTCCCCATAATATACCCAGAGAAACCTACACTGATATTAGTATTATCTGTAAACTACCATGGATATTCAATGGAAAATTCATCGCAATATATCTTGAAATATATTTGAGAATTCGAAATATACACTATGAGGATTTATTTCTCGTTATATTTATGGATTTGTTAATTATTTTTTATTGTGTATGTATGCAATTATAGTTATATAGTAAATATAGAACAATTGTAAAATCCCCTTTTTTTAGACAAACAACTCCACCAATGTACCCAAAACAAGATATTGTAAAAAATAAATATAACATAGTTTTTTATTAATACAAATATAAAATCCCTTCTCGTTAAAAAAATAATTCAACCATCATACTACAAGAAAAAATAGCACAATAAACAAAATCAACTAATATATTTTGATATACTTTATTAATTTGACTTGGAATTACATGTTGGAGCAGTCTTTTGAGTTACAAAAATAGATTTTTGGAAGCCCATAAATAACCATGGCTAATGGCACAATTTGTTGGACAAAAATGAGATGATGACAACATTGAGATGTCCCATTACATAGCTATAAATTACTATGTTGAAGAAAATTTGATGGCTAGTTCAACCTTCCCTTTTGATGCCACGGCCCAACAAATGATGGTCCAAACTACTAATAAATCAAAAAATTGTAGATGAAAAGTATGGCCTTCAAAAAATCCCATGATCTTTGGCTATACCCACAACTGGAAATGAGATGAATCTTCACCAATAAATACATGTGAAATATCTGAGTGATATGTCCTTCTAATCAACTAGCGTCAATTTGTTTCACCATCAAAACCAATTCGCTCAATGGTTTTACCCTTAACACTCTAAAGCCATAAGATCTCTCCAAATCGATATGAATAAATGATTTTGCATGCCAAAAGTGTGAGATCCAATCTTTATTCTATCATCAGAATACCATGGGTTTCTCTTTTATATTTTTTTTCTCTTGATCATTTGAAGAGGGACATTACAATCCTCCCTTCTCGATATTGTTTTCCCTAAAGCAACTGTAGGATGTTGTAAAATCTTCTCTCCTTCCCATGTAACATCCTCTATTGGAAAGTATCTACACTTGATAAGATAATCTCTTATCACTCTCCTCTTCAATTTCCTTTCCCTAACTTCCAAAATATCCTTAGGGATCAATGCCAATTGCCCCTCCTTGCCTACTAGGGGTAACTCTTCTAAAGTAATAGCCTATTTTCCCAATGCCTTCTTGAGGCATGATACATGAAAAACATTATGAATCTTGCTTTCCTCCATAAAATCAAGTTCATAATCTATTTCCCCAACTCTCTTGATTACTCTGTAGGGACCATAAAAGCATGGTTTCAATTTTTTGTACCATTATTCTTCATAAAATGTTTTTTATATGGATGCTACCTCAAGAAAACCAATTTTTCTACCTCAAAACTACATTGAACCCTATGCCTATATACATACATCTTTTGTTGGTTCTAGACAGACTACAAGTTTACCTTAAGGATCTTAAGGATATCATGGCTTTCCTATATCCAATATTTTTCTTTTGGATCTCTACTATCCCCTAATGCCAAATCCATAAATGAAGGAGCGTCATAGCCATACAATGCTAGGAACAAGTTCATATCAATGTACTTGTGGTAAGTGGTGTTCTAGAATTTTCATCATAGAAGAAACCACTTATTCCAAGCCTTATGCTATCCTAGCACCTAGTTACATAAATACCCCTTAATCCATTTGTTCACAATCTCCATTTGGTAATCCATCTTAGGGTGATAACTGGTAACATGAGTCAACTTGGTGCCAACCAATATGAACAAATCCTACCAAAATGCACTAAGAAACATGTTGTACTAGTCATTGACAATATACTTAGGAAGCCCATGGAGCCTAAACATGTCCCTAAAAAAAACTCTTCCACCTATGTTTCCTTATAATTCGATGAAATTTTGAAGACATGTTAAAATTTGGTCAACCAATCAAAAACTACATAAATGCAATCTCGACCATGCACCTTCGATAGACCTGTGATGAAATCCATCAACACACACTCCCACTTTTGTTATGGAATGGACAAAGGTTGCAATGAACCTACAGGATGAGCAGGGAAAATTTTAAGGATGGAAATTTATTTTAATGTTTAGAAACTTTGGCGAATCTTACTAGTCCCTAATGTGCTAAGTTAAAATATTTCGAGATGTTTTTGTAAAAATATTCAAATTTATAATGATTTAATATTAGCATCTATAAAATTTTAGCGATTTTTAAGGTAAAATAATTGTATACTGTAAAATTTGGGTGAATCACTTTTAGAGAAAATGGAAATTTGGCGAATCATTTGTTTGGAAGAAGCATGGAAAATTAGCCCCTTTACAAATATTAGCCCCTAAAATTTTCCATGCTCCTAAGGGTCCCACATCCCATTGTATTCACATATTTTTCAAATATAGAATGTCCAAACATTATGTCTATGAGGAACTTCAAGCCATTCTCCAAAAGCCGAAGCATGAGGTTTATTTTCTTTAGCTTTGATTGTGGGGCCATCAGTGACTAAGTGTGACTGAGGCCCTTCTTGAGGTGAGTAATATTGTGTTGATATGTGTTTTATATCTCCCTTTTACCTGGCATAGCCCTGCTACCAACAGGAATGTTCAGTACCCTAGCAGGTTTTCCTTATTACCATATAAGTATAACCCTACTGCCAACAAGCCTCTTTGTTACCTCGATGGGTTTTCTTGTATTTCCAACTTCCTTTTATTTGTATTTTATATTTATAGATTTGTTGGAATAATGATCCATTTGTTAATTGTTAGTGTTAATTGTAAAGCTATCAATTTTTGTGAGAGATTTGTGGATTGATTGATTGAGAGAATTATAGTGATTTGCAGAGTTATTGATTGAGAAATTTGTGGAGACGAAAAAGTCGAGAGACCTCTCCTCGTGTATAAATATATGCCTATGTTAATGAAATTTGATTGAATTGGTTTGTGTGAATTGCATGCATTATTATCAAATTATTCTTGCTCTATTAGTTATTTGGCTGATGTTTTTCTTTCATTTGGTATGAAAGAGAGCCAGAGTGGCTATTGTAACATGGTGAATTGAGACTATGTGAACGTTGGAGAAGTCAGACATCCTAAATGTTGTAATTTGTGTGAGAAGTTGGAGTGTTATGCATTGAATAACTATGTGTGGACATATAAGCATGTTGTGTTGCGTTGGATAAAATATTTGTTGAATTTTGCGTGGACCAGACTTACGTTGAATAATCTATGCTTATGTTGAATTATGCATGGGGTAGAGTTGCATTGAATGAATTCTGCATGGAGCATACCTGCATTGAATGAAAGCAACCATGGAGTCACCAGCATGGAGTAGAATTCCAGCGTGTGAATGAATCTATGTGCAGCGTTGGACAATGAGAAAGATCTATGCGTGAGGTTGTCGTGGAGAACTCTGTCAACGTGGAAAAATTGTTGTGTGCTCCATATTTATAAATGCAAGAAGCATTGAACGTTGGACGTACGTTAATTGGTTCCTTTTATTAATTAAGCTCAAAACACATAGTTTGGACATTTTTGCATGCTTTGAACCCATATAATTCCATCTTATTTTTTCGGTATTCCCAAGGTTATGTTTTTTCTAATATTACTGAAAAGGTGTTAAATTCACCTCTAGTGGAAGTTAACGTATTTGAAAACCATTGCTATCATACTTTGCATTATTTGTTAATATGAGTGAAGCGAGAGGATTAGTGGAGAGAATGAGAGAGGATTAATTTGTCTTTAATAAAGTTTGTAGTTTGGGTTTAAAAAAATTGAGGGTATTGTTATCTAAGTCTTTAAAAGTATGCAGTTTTTATTGACAATCCCAGTCCACCTGCTGCTTGGCACTCTGCTAATCCTAGAAACTATGAAGTCACGTTCTGCTTCACTGCTTCCAAGAACTACGCAGTTCTAACCAGTAGGCTCTCGCAGCCCAATCCCGACCTCCTCTGGAAAACTGCGCAGTTTTCACTGCCAATGCCTCCTACTGCCCGCATTGCCTTCCCCGGAAAAAAGGGGATATTTTGTTTCTTTTTTTAAGGATTGGTAACAAAGTTGAAAATAGAGGATGAGAAGTATTAATCATCTTCATTGATGATTATTTCATTTTTAAGAAGAACTTGGTTGTAATTGCGCACTTGTTGCACCATTTTTGTACTCTCTATTTAATAAAAAGGATATTTTTTGGTGGTGGTTGAGTCCCAAAAAAAATTTGGGACATTTGGTTCTTGTCCCGAGTCGAAGTGGGACACATTGTGTTCATTGTGCACATTATCTCTCTAATTCTCTGATTCTCTCTTACTCTCCTCATGACAACAAGCACTATTGTTTCCTAAACTTGTTCGCACAAACTATTTTTATTGGAGCAAACACATGCAACCTATATTCATCACCAAATATTTATGGGAACTTGTAACTGATGGATGCACTATGCCTTCTCCTGATGAATTCAAAGCATTAAGTGATGATGAAAATAAATCTCTTAAGGAACTTATTAAGAAAGATAAATAAGCACTTTCAGTTAAAGGAAGCACTCTTAAAGAATCTGTATTGCCAAGAATCAGTGGTGCAATATCATCTAAAGAAGCATGAGATATCTTAAAGAACACATATGAAGGTGTTGTTGTAGCTAAACTGAAAACATTAAGGAGGAATTTTGAAAATTTCCATAAGCAAAGTAATGAATACTTTCATGATTACATCACAAAAATACAAGATCGTGTTAATCATATGAGGTCAATAGGTGAAGATGTTCCAGAAAGAAGGTTAATTGAGAAGCTTTTAAGTAGTGTTCTGCCTAAGTTTTAGATGGTCACTACCAGTATTATGGTCTCCAATGATTTAAATACAATGAAAATTGATGAATTAAGTGGATTCTTGTTAATTGTTGAAGAGAATCAACTACCTGAGCAAGTAGAACATGCCTTTTCTGTAAAACATAGAGGAAAAGGAAGGAGTAGGGGTCAATATCATAATCAAAATCAAAATAGAAATCAACAAATTTCATAAGGAAATGCATCTCCTTCAAGAGGCATAGGAAGGAATCCTAGTCAGTTTATAGGAAGAGGCAGAGATGGATCTCGCAAAAGAGAACAAAGAAGATATGGAGGAAGAAATGGTGGAAAAGGTGGAGGACCATAGAGTTATTATTGCCAAAAAATTAGTCATCTTGAAAGAGATTGTTATGCAGAAAATGAGAGATATGGAGCACAAGGGTGTCGATACAGTTGGTGAAGAAACTAGGAATGAGAAGTTATTCATCTCAAGTTTGATGGCACGTAGTGAAGAAAGTGAAGCATGGTATATTGATTCAGGATGTTCAACTCATATGACATCTCAAGAGGAGTTGTTTACCAAAATTAATGAGGAATATTCTCTCAAAGTCATATTTGGTGATGATAGTGTTTCTAAAGTGAAAGGGAAAGGACCGGTTACAATACCAACATTGCATGGTAAGAAGAAGTTAATTGAAGACACTTTGTTGATACCAACATTGAAGAAGAACATACTTTCTATAGGACAGATGATTGAGCAAAACTACAAGTTATTGTTTGATAATAAATAATTATTAATCATGGATAAGTTGAATCAAAATGCATTTGTAGCAAGAGGTGCAATGACTGAATATAAAATTTTCAAGTTCTCCTTTCATTCAAGTAATTCACAGAGTTTGAAAGCGACAAAGGAAGCCAATAGTAAGCTTTGGCACTATAGGATGGGACATCTGAATTTTCAGAGTTTGGTGTTGCTAAGAAAGCAAAACCTGGTGAATGGTCTTCCTTATATTAAGTTGGATGATGATGTATGTGAAGGGTGTATTTTTGGGAAACAACACAGCGAAATTTTCTCAGATAGAGCACGGAAGGATAGAGAATGTTTAGCATTGGTGCATTCAAATTTGTGTGGTCCAATGGAGATTGTGTCTTTTGGAAAGGCACATTACTTTCTCGCTTTCATTGATGATTATTCTAGGAAGACATGGGTGTATTTTCTACAAGATAAGTCTAAAGTGTTTCTCATTTTCTTGAGTTTAAGGCTTTAGCCAAAAAGCAAAGTGGTCTGAAAGTTCTCACCTTGAGAATAGATAATGGGGGAGAATACAAGTCAAATGAGTTTTTGAGTTATTGCGGGAAAAATGAAATAAAGCGAGAGTTTACCAATTCATACTCTCCTCAACAAAATGGTGTTGCATAGAGGAAAAACAAGATCATAGTTTCAATGGCTTGGAGCATGTTAAAAAATAAGTCTCTTGGAAATGAGCTTTGGGTTGAAGCAGTACACACGGCAATATACTCTCTTAATCGATGTCCATAAAAGGCAGTGTTGAATTTGACTCCAAAAGAAGCATGATTAGGATACAAACCAAGTTTTGCACATATGAAACTTGAACGAATATTTCATTTGCAGTCAGTATGGTATCAAGATATATAGCGAGCCCCAGGAATTGCAATGGAAAGTAGAAAATAGTATTTTAAGAAATTTGCATGGAACAATTGGTTATGGTTTGGTATACATGTCTACAAAAGATTTCAAGTTGGTTCATTATACAAATTTAGATTGGGTTGGATGCATGAATGACAGGAAATCAACTTCAGGGTATTCATTCAGCATGGGTTCAACAATAGTTTATTGGAGTACTAATAAGCAACCTATAGTTTCTCTCTCCACAGCATAAGCATAGTATAAAGTAGCAGCGACAACAACATGTGAAGCACTTTGGTTAAGAAGAATTCTAGAGGATCTACATGAACAACAAGAGCAACCCACTTAGTTTATGTGTGATAATCAAAGTGCTATTCAGATGACCAAGAATCCAGTTTTTCATAAGAATACCAAGCATATTGATATTCAGTATCATTTTGTGCAGGATTTGGTTCAGCAAGGAGTGATTGAGATCGAGTATTGTAGAACAGACGAACAAGTAGTTGGTATATTCACCGAAGCATTGTCTAAGGAAAAGTTCTACAAATTCAGAGATGATCATGGAATATTTCCAAATGATCATTATGAGGGAGAAATGCTAGAATAATGATCCATTTGTTAATTGTTAGTGTTATTGTAAAGTTGTTATTTTGTGTGAGAGATTTGTGGACTGGTTGAGTGAGAGAATTGTGGAGTGATTTGTGGAATTTTTGATTGAGAAATTTGTGGTGATGAAAAAGTCTCCAGACCCCTCCTCATGTATAAATATATGCCTATGTTAATGAAATTTGATTGAGTTGGTGTGTGTGAGTTGTATGCATTATTATCAAATTATTCTTACTATGTTAGTTCTTTTGTTGGTGTATTTCCTTCAAGATTTATATTTTAAATTTGTGGAAGATGGATGGTACGAGAGTGTATTTTCTAAGCACATAACCTCATTACTTAATTTATGTTTGAGATACACCTTTCACCATGATCCCCTCATCATAGCTACTTTAATATGTAGTGGAATGTAGTGTTTCAAAGAATAACACAAAGGTCCTATTATTAAAAGAAAATTGAGGTCTAAAATCGTAAAGACTCCCACACACCTATATATATAATGTCAATAAGTAATATATAGTTCTACGATATTTCTCCTTCCAAATTTATTCTCTTGAATTTTATGAGTGAACAAGTAAGAATTTAGAACAAATAGAAAACACCAGCTTAAAACATATTACACATGTTCCAATAAAGCATATTGGAATGTTGTATTGACCTATAGTTCTTGGTTGATAAATATTGGCACAAGATGTATTAAGAAGAGAGTTAGGTTAACAACCTTTTAAAGGATCCAAAGACACTAAAATAATATCATGTGTTCCACTAGAATATATTAATGTCTAATGTTCTTCCCACCATTATGAATTTAACAACAACTAGTATTATCTTTATAGAGTTAGCTACTCTATTTATAAAAATATAGTTTTTCTCTTTTCATTGGTTCTATGTATCATGGTTGAATTTTTAGACCACTTTAAATTCGGGTAATTTTTAGATTATCATCATTCGAAAGCATTACAAATTCGTGTTATATTTATGTATATAAATATCTGATCCCCTTTTTATCAAAGTGTTTTTACACATCACAGAGCTAAGACTTTGTTTCATCGGAATATTAATAACACCATATGCTTTCAATTGGTAAGTCCTCCACCTCATAAATTGCAAAGTGTTTATTATTTTTGTAAATGTGGTATTAATAAAGGCTTACAAAACTATAGTCTTTACCATCATTACGTTTCATAATTATTGGATTTTTGGATATTTCTAGCGTGGAATTCACTTATCATCCCAGCTATGTCCTGTTGACCTAACCCTTCAACGGTCAGATTTACTCTAAGACCATCTGACGGTGGAGGTTCCACAAGAGTTTAATAGTCTTGTTAAGGACTTTGTGGAGTTTTTGTTTACTGCATTCATTACTCTAAAGTTCCTCCTTCGATTTTGCTTCTCTGCATCTAGGGTTACTCACCCGGTGTTGTGTGCCACCATCTATGGCATAAACCTCTCTTCATCTGATAACCAAATCCTTTTGACTTTTTTTTTATCGAAAGGAACCATTTTCATTTCTTTAACATGTTGAAAGTGTTGACATGGTAAGCACTATTTATCTTTGCCCTCTATGAAACACATTTTCCATTAGTGAAACACATTCATATTCTTGTTATCTTTTAAAGATTACATTTATTGATTTTTTTTATATTATTTTTCTATAGTGTTTTTCTTTATCACAATTTTCAGTGTCCAAAAAAATCTTTTAAGTAATAATTAGGTCACTAGTAAGTTACGTATCTTAAATTGGAGAATATCATAATGGTTGAATATTTATTTATAAATCTTTGAGATTTGAGCCCTTCTAGATTTGAAAATTTGTTTTGTAATACTATGATATATTTTTTATGCAATTCCAGAGGTGTGAACTGAATTTTATATGCCAAAGTGAAAGTTATTGTAACATTCCCAAAACTTGTTGATTTTTTGGCCTCTTCCCACAAGCAAATGTGTATAGTGTGCCATATGTCCAATTATTCAAATATAATTCTAAAATTTCTCCTAAAATCCTTGAATATTTCATAATTTGAAAACTCCCAAATAGGAATATATAGCAAAAGATACCAAGCTAACATGTTTAAAATTTATTTTAGGATTGTTCACAAACCTCAAGTTCCACGGGGTATAACCCTGAAAGTATAGTGAACCAAATTTTGAAAATTGAACAAGATGTTCCCAAATATTTCTCCTTAATATAGTCCAAGTTTCATTATCTTAAACCTCACAAAAAAAACATTATTGCAAAAGTTCCAAACTAACTTGTTTGAAACTCATTTCATGAGCATTAAGGAACCTGCAATTCCTTAGATCATATCTCTGAAAATATAGCAAACCAAGATCTAAAATTTGAACCGGATATTTCATGAGATCTCTTCTCAATATTCTCTAAGTGTCACCATTTAAAACCTCCTATAAAATAAGTTTAGTGAAAATGCCACAATGACTTATTTGAAGCAACAAAATGCTAGGATCATGAACTCTAATACCAAATGTTATCCACCTTGCACTTTAAAAATGATAGGAGACTGCTAATTATAGTCCTCTTCGAGGGGGAAACCTCCTTTTACAACAAATACAATGTAAAACAAAATGTTTGATGATCCTAAGACTAGGTCTGATTAGTATATATATATGAGATAATGGATAAAATTATAATAAAATGGGACCATGAGGGGTTCTAGCCTACATAACAATATAACAATGAAAATGTAATTGCTCAACATCTAGGGCTTAATAAGGTTTTAGGATTAACATGGGGTTTATATAAGGCTTAAAAAACCAAAAAAGGTTTGTGTGAGTGGTTAGTTATGCCATTTTTCCTATGTAATGAACTAGCTACGTTCATGAGGTTCATGAATGATATAGTGTACCTTGTTATAGATTTGTTTCTTATTTTTTAGAAGGATGATAAATTGGTATACATTACTACCTAGGAGGAGCACATCTCATTTTTAATCCAAGTGCTAGAGACATTAAAGAAGCACTAACTATTAGAAAATCTCAATAAATGTGAGTTTACACAATAGTCTTCAGTGTATTTGGGATATGTGATAGGTGGAGGAGAGTTGAAGATAGATCATGCCAAGATGGAGGCCATCATGAAGTGGTTGGTGCCTAATATGTTTCTAATTTAGGAGTTTCGTTGGGATATTTGGGTACCTGAGAAAATGCATAGCCTCATTTTCAACAGTGGTAGCACCACTCCATGCCATAACAAAAAGCGGTAAGAGTTTCAAGTGGGGAAAGGGTCTACAGAGGGCCTTTGCGGAGTTGAAGAAGAATATTAGTCAAACATTAGCTTTGGAATTACTAGGCTTGCAGTATCCCTTCTCAATGTAGATAGATGTGAGTTGGTATGCTATGGGAGTGATCTTGATGCAAGGAGGAATGTTTTTATACTACCATTCCAAAGTATTTCATGGGGTGGTCCTTAACTACCCTGCCTATAACAAGGAGATGTATGCCTTAATGCAAGTTGTGAAGAAGTGGAAACACTATTTGATGGGAAAGGAGATAGTAATCCACATTGATCACCAACCACTACAAAACCTGTAGGCTGGTAGTAAGCTATAATAGACCAAGCATTACAAGTGGATGGGTTGTTTTACAATAGTTTCATTTAGTAATCAAGTATAAGAAGGGTAACATAAACAAGTTTTCCAACGTGCTTTCAGGGCCACCCACATCAAATATCACAACTTTGGGAACTCTTATGCACATGGATCCTTTCACACATGATGTTGAAAAAGAGGCGTACATAGAGGATGAGTACTTCAAGGAGGTGTTTTAATAGTTATAGAACCAAATTCATGTGCATGATAGTGACAAAAGAGTTTACTACCATCTCTAAATCGGGTTACTCTGTATGTTAGATGACTTATGCCTTCCTAAACTTCCTAAAGGTGAGTGACTGTAGTTGATTAGAGTTTGTCACACCTCCAAGGTTGGAAGGTACTTTGGTGTAGGGAAGACAATGGAAAAATTGTATAGGTATGTGTATTGGCCCAGGATGCAAGAAGAAGTTACCAGGTTCATAAGACAATGCAGGCCCATGATGCAAGAAGAAGTAGTTAGGTTCATAAGAGAATGCATAATTTGATGTACAAGAAAGCCTAGTAACTAGAAATAAGGCCTATATCATCCATTTCTAGTACCCATTCATCCTTTGGAAATAATTTCCATGGATTTTGTGGGAGTTTAACCAACAACCAAGAAGGGAGATGACTATGTATTCATGGTAGCTGATAGGTTCAATAAGATGCGAGTTCCAATACCTTGTAAAAAGACCATCGATGAGCAAGAAGCAATGAAATTGTTCTTTAGACATGTCTGGGTGTACTTTGGGAGACCAAGGAGTATAATTTCAAACAAGGAAATAAGATTTCTCAGTGCATTTTAGACTACATTGTGGGAGAAGATGAACATAAAGTTGAAGAGGTATATAGCATTCCATCCACAAATGGATGGGATAAAAAAAGTAGACAATAGGACTTTGGTGCAACCTTTTAGGGGTTTCAATCATTAGCATACGAAGATTTGGGATGAAAATATGGTGTATATACAACACTCTTATAATAGATTAATCCACACTTCTATTGGTATGTCCCCTTTCGAAACTTGTTTTGGATATTTTCCACCTTCATCCTCAAATACTGGACAAAAGTAGTAAGAAGGAGTGAGAGATGATATTACAGGGGATGTCTTAAGGGAAGAATAAATTGTTGAGAAACTTAGGGAGATCCATCTGCAGGTATAGGAGATAGTGCAAATTCCATAAAAAAAAAAAAAAAAAAAAATACAAGATCAGACATGATCAACATAGAATAGAGAAGTCATTCCTGGTGGAAGATCGTGTATGGTATAATTGAACAATGAGAGGCTAAAAGGTCCTGGTAAGAAAATCAAGGCTTTTTTATATGTTCCCTTTGAGATACCAGAGAAGGAGGGAGATAACATCTATAGACTTAATATACCCCCATACATGCATATTACTTAGTGGTGAATGTAGCAAATTTTAATATGCATGAGCCTTCATTGCTAGATCAAAATAAGAATAGGTCTTACCTTTTATAGAGGTTTTGGCACCAGAAGCTCAGGAAGAGTTGAAAGAGAATATATATTTTTTAGAATAGGTCTAAGATAATGACATAGGGATACCATGACCATTGGTATATTGGTTTGAAAGGATAATTTCGAGGCAAGGCTAAATGGTATACTCGAGAGGAGGTGGAGGAAAACTTTCCTTACCCTATTCAATACAACATTTTTGGCACCGGAATCCACCCAAAATGGGGAGATATGATCTGGATTGGGTCATTATATTATTTTTCATCCATATTGATGCTTTCAAAGTGGAAAATATGGACGAATTAGCTCATAGGAAAAAATTTACTAGTGGGTCTCAGTTTGGAGAATTAGTGTTTGAAAACCTTCCAAAAGTAGTTTGAGGAATCAAATGACATTTTTATGGGTAAAAAATTTCCTCCTATTGGAAAAACCCCCTAGCTCTATTCTACACATAGATACCTTTCCAATGGTATGAGAATCACCTCAATCATAGTCCATATGAAAAATGTATTCCACCTAGAAGTTGACCTTAATGTTTTTTCCACCATGATTCTAGATGATGCCACATCAACCCCCATTATTGTCGATATTTTGACTCTAGTTAAGGTTTGAAGGATTCAAATTTAACCACTAGTAGGCTATCGGGATATGTTATAACCAAGCCACTATGAGGAAAATGGGTTCCATTCTAATACAGTGCATTTTGTTCCATAGATGAGAGGAGTAGCTAAGAGTGGATAAGGAGAGAGAGCAAACATAAGGGGTTTGTATACTATAGTATCCATGGGCCACAAGTCTCACTCCTTTGTGTGCATCCATTAGCATGCAAAGAAAGTGAGCACAATGCAACCTCACCTTCCAACTGGGTTTTATTCCCAAAATGTTTTCCAGGTCATATCTTGTGTTATTTTGGTCTATGAGTGGTTCTTCTAATTGTTCTCTATTTTTTGAATAATTATAATTTGCATGCAAACACAATAAATAATAATTAAAAATCCTATAAACCTAAGGATAAATAAACCCTCATAGTATATATTTAATATTTTCTAATATACTTTCATAGATATTTTGTGACAAATTGTCTAGTGGAATATCCACAGCAGTTTACGGATCACTAGTAGGCAACTATAAGTTGTCATCACGCATATAGGGGAGTGTGAATGAGTACCATTCTCCCACAACTCTAGGTTTTGGAGGATACATAATGGGAAGTGCATTTGTAACATACCCAACCTCCTAATACCTTATTAGGGCTGCGAGGTTCATCTAAATCTGACCTCTAAGGTTAAATTATCAAGAAGGGGTAAGCATAATTTCCCCTTTCTCTAATATCCTTGAAACTTGATTTTGAATCTATCATTATAATTTATTCATTGAGAGCTTTCTAATGGTATAAACCTCATCCAAAATAGAGTTATGGATAAGAAGTTATGCCCATTTATAGGTTTTCCCTTTAGGCTACCTCATTCTTTGTACTTCCATGTTGTCCCACCTTAGTGGATCATGTGATGGGTTGGCCAACACAACATGTCAGCCATCACATCCTTGGGCCAAAACCTTTCATGAACAACTTTTCTTCTTGTTTGTCTTGACCTACTAGTGAACTGTCATCTGACAGTTCCTAGATCCTTCCAATATTATCCATTTAAAAACTCATTGGTCCCTCCTTAATAATACTCGAAGTGCTATAGGGAAATGGTTGATGGAAGACAATTGAAAGGATGACCACCCAACACCCAATATACCAGTGAGTCGATGGAAGACAATTGAAATGATGAACACCCAACACCCAATATACTACTAAGTCGATGGTCTAATAGGATGAACACCTAACAACTAATTTGTTGATGGGTCAGCAACCATATGCATGATCTGCTAATGGGTTGATGGCTTGATAAGCTACTAAACTAATGCTTGATTTGTCAATGGGACTGTTAACGCTTGGAATTCACCTAGGCTGAGATAGACAAACTCTCAAGGCTACATCAAACCATTTCACCTCGTAGCTAGCCCTACGAGGTATGAGAAGGCTCTCTCAGGTCAGATTCAGTAGATCTTTCAATATAATAAGCTGACCAATTAGGATCAAAGATATTAGGCTAGTAAATTGATAAGGTGGGTTGATTTAAAGATTTTTGGGTTTTTGGTGGCAATTGGAGGGAGTGCAATTCAGGGTGCGGGGATTGAGCACAGTTTTTGCAGGGGGATCTTTGGGGCAAGGTAGGAGTGAGCGCTGATGCCTTAATCTGAGATGGATGATCAGGGATGATAGAGAAGGAGCTAAAGAGGGAAAAAAACCATTTGAATCCTCTCTAGATAGCAGAAAACATAAATTTTGAACAAACTAAAAAGCTGAGCATGTCAAAGCATGTATTCAAACTTTACCACTTCATCTGTCCAAATAGAAGCAAAAGAGAGATGTGGAATACATAAACAAACTTACAAGAACATGTATAGAACACACCATCAGCACAACAATCCACAAGAATCCACAATGATGTCTGCAAAACCCTGGCCTTCCTCTTCTTAAAATTGCAGAGATAGATGTACAATATACAATGAAGCTTTCTCACACAAGAGTCCAACCTTCCAACCTCTCAAAATGACTAAGAAAATACATAATATAGGCAAGCTAACCTCTTCCCTTGCCTCTAGGGGTCGAGCTCATCCTTCTAGGAGCAGTTTGAACTAATTCCAAACTAAGCACTAGATAATAAGCAGCTCAACAACTTGCCTCTATTACTTAGCTAACTGATTCATGCATTAATTATTCACTTTTTACATCAAGGAAGCTTCTAGAAGAGTAAAGAGAGGTAAAATCAAAGTGCCATGAAAATATTACATTTATCCATCATCTACAAGTAAAAATGGTCAACCATAGTCAAAACAGTGTTTTTTTTACAAAAAGGGTCAATTCTGGCAAAGCTGGCCCGAATGGTCGCGCCCCTGTTTCAAATGGTCGCGCCCCTTTGAAGAAACTTTTGAGTGGGTTCCATTGGTCCAAATCAGGCGAAAGATGGCTCATTGGAAAGCTTGGTCTGTCTACTTTCCATCCCAAGTGGAATTTCTGAATTTGGAGTTGTTTTGCCCCCTCAAAAACCATTTCTCCCAAGGTCACTTTCTGCAACTCAAAAAGTGGGCAGGAAGTCATTTTTTTGATGTATTTTGAGCTTTTGGAGGCTCAAATCTCAAAATCAGGCTTCTCCCAAGTATTGGTAATTTTTCTCTTTGCATGCCCTTTCCAAAAATGCCAAGTTTTCAAAATTCCGAGCAGTCTTCCAAAATGGTCTCACCCGGGGTGAGACCATTCAAATGCCAAAACCTGTAATTTTACCAAAAATTTGCAAAATGCTCCAAAATTCTCAAAATTTTCAGATTTTGATGCTAGATCAAGGCTGATCAGTACCATGATGAATGTAGGATGCCTCAACCAAGATGGAGAGTGAATTTGTCCTTTTCTTCTTCTTCTGGGCCTCTGACAGCTTTCGTTGGAGAATTTTCATTCTAGCCTTGCAAACATGCAATCTCGCCCAATAGTGTGTTTTCATGTTGCGTAGCAGCTCTTTGTCACGATTTTCCTTCTCCAACAATCTCTCCAAATGTGCATTCACCCTGATAAGCATGGACTCCTGATCAGCAGGCAATGGGTCACCGGGCCTCCTACGTTCAAAGTTCGATCACTGCGGATCCTCCATAGCTCATCAAGTTCTTTTTCGTCTTCTAATTGTTTGGTGCGTTGTTCTAGATAAGTGTTGGTCCATTGGGCCATTTGGAGCTTTTGCTGCAACACGAGGTTCTCCTCCTTTTTCTGCCTGATAATCTCATAAAAATTTGAAGGGGGAGAGCGGGCATCACGACCAGTGAAATCATCATGTGCCTCGTCAACTACCTCATCCTCAATCATGGGCTGCTTGCCCTCTCGTACTGCCTGTGCCGATGAAAAAAGCGAGGCCCCTTCCACCTGGTGTGGAGATAACACTCGCTGCTATGAAGATGATGACGAGACCCCTTCCACCTGGTGTGGAGAAAGTACTCGTCGAGCTGCTGCAAATAAGGTCCTATGAC
>APFE030393068.1:41061-77472 GCA_000404065.3 Pinus taeda | reverse complement strand
TTAATTCTTGCATTTCAAATTTCTTTTTTTCTGATTCAACTAACAGGTTTATATAGTCCTCTGAGGTGAGTAACTGTGAGCTTCGGCCCAGACGAAGACTACCCGCTGCACCTTTCTTTTTTTTCATTGATACTCTCTCTACTGGTAGCTTTAGGAACCGTCCAAGTGTCTTTTCCACCCCTCCCACCTGCATGTCATTGCTTGGTACTTCCCTTTCAGTATCTGTTGGAACTGATTGAACCATATCATTATCTTCATTTGATGCCTCATTATGTCCTTCATCTTCTTCATTGATCTATTGTCCACAAAAAAATGAACAATTTCACTGTTCAATTCTGCTGGTTGTGAGGGCATGTTCATGCTTTCTTCATTGGTTGCTGAGACAGTATGTGCATTCATATTGATCATTGCTTCTGCTAGCCATGAAGGTGGGGTTACTTGGGTTGGAAATGTCAATTGGTCATGTCAACTGCATGTTCAACAATATCATTAGCAATATCAGCAACAGGAATTTCATGTTCTTGAGTTGGTGGAACAATCTCCATGTTACTAGGAATTTCTTCATTGTTATATTGTGTTTCACATACAGTTTCATCATCTTCAGCATATAATGTCCTTAAGACAGGGAAATCATATTACCAGCTGCAACAACATCATCTTGGTCATCTACTAATTGCACTTCTTGCACTTCAACACCTATTTGGACATTCCTTTCTTCCGGACCATCCACATGAAATGCTTGGCTACAACTAGTATCATGCATAAGAGCATCATAGTTCAGTGGTCAAATTCCTGTCCTCCTAAAGCCAGCCTTGATATTTAATGGTGTCAAAGCCCTTTTAAAAGCTTTACTTGCAAGCTCTGCTAGCTCAAATCTTTTCACCTCAACCCCTAGATTCTTTGCCATCCATGCAGCACGCTCCGACCTGAAATAGTTCTTGAAAGGGCCAAACACACTAACATCAAGGGGTTGCAGCCTATGAGTGGTATGAGCGGGCAATGTCAAAAGGTCGATGCCTAAATTGTTTGCTTCCTCAATTGTTTTTACAGCCACGTGGCTCCCATGGCCATCTAATATCAAAAAGTGTCTGTTATTAGGCGAGACGCCACCTGGTGCCGATGCAGCAAAGTGAAAAAGCCAACTTAGAAACAATTTTTTAGTCATCCATGCATGGGGATGTGCAGCCATGCATGCACCTGGTTCACAGTTTTGTATATAGTTTTTCAGTTGATTTTTACCTTTGAATAGATAAAATCCTGGGATTGAAGTACCAATTGCATTAACACAGCATAAAATAGTTATCCACTCCCTGCTCTTGGGCAAAATCTTTGGCACATTTCGGCTCCCTCTCTTGGCAATTACCTGCATGCCACAATTCCTCCTTGCCTGTAAACCTGTTTCATCATAGTTGCATATATGGTCTGCTCCATAAGAATGTTTATCGTAAGCACTAGAAAGTGTGTCATAGAACTTTTGCACAACTGCGGGGCGCAAATTTAATGCTCTGTCTCTATCAAGGCCCTCAGCAGTACGCAATACAAGTTTTGGATGTCTTTTTTTAAACCCAAACCACCATGATTTACCAGGAAACCCATCTTTGAATGGGTTTGGCCTCCCTTGACAGATTTGAGCAATTGTTGATTTGAGTTGTATCAACTCTAGCCCATGTCCCAGTTGGGCCATCTCTTTACACCACTCAACCACCTCGACCTCCTCCTCCTCATTCATAACTGTAAGAGGCCCTCTACGTTTTGTATGAGTCAGTCCATTTATCCAATAATGTATTGATGAGGGAAGAATACCATGTTTTTTTGCAGATGCCCGAACTGAGTATCCATTAAACTCTATGTCGTCAATTGCCACTAACATTTGTTCTTTTGTCCATCCTCTTATAGCACTGATCTTTTTAGTTGAGCTTGCCCCTTGGACTGTTGTTGATGGTGGTTATGTGGCTGATGGTGTGTCAACATCAGCGGCTGTCACATGGTCATTTTCAACAATGTTCCCTGGTGCATTGTTGGCATTGACATCAGCTGGCCTGTCATCATCAGACGACGTGCATCGCAGCTCTGCACCCCTTGTCACTCTCCTGCCACTTCTCCTTGTACGAGCAGAGTAACTTCCTTTTGCCATATATGTAACAACCTGTAAAATTATTGCATGCATTTATACATTAGAATATATGTCAAATTATGCTTTATTACTTCTACAAAAATACTTTTCCTCTATTACAGGAAATTATCAACATGTATGTTACTGTTTTCATAATGAGAATAGATGTTTCACTTCCATAGGGCAGTGTCAAAATTTTGCAAATTTCATTCCAAGTAAATCCATAGTTCATCAATTTAGCAACTTTTATATGCATTCAAGTAGATTCTATGATAGTTGTTTCAAACAACTTTTTTCCATTTACTTTCAACAACGTTTTTCCATTTACTTTCAACAGCTTTATACAACTAAACCAATGATGTATGTAAACATGTAAGGTATGTAAACATGTATGAATTACGTTTTTCTCCTTATATCTGTTAAAGATTAGGGAATACAGGTAATAAGCAGGTACTAACCATGCTTGTTTACCTAATCACTTGCTTGTCTCATTCTCATTACACTTGGCATAAGTAATAGCACAGATATTTTATAAGTAACATCATCTAAAGGTTGACCTATCAGTACTAACCTAAGAAATACATGTATAGATATGATAAAGTATGTGTATCACAGGTTGGTTATCTCCCTAATAGACTAGATTCAACTTTAATATAGATATAACATATGTAATTATACAGAGCTTTGTTCTATCTCATTCATAGAATAGGGTGAACTGAAACCATGCTCAGATACTAATACGAGCTTTTTAGTGTATAGAGCTTACTAGTGATAAGATGAATGAGAGCCTGTAAGATAAGGTTCAATTCCTGTACCTTATCCTTAAGAAGGGGCCTGATCCCAGTGGATACTCCCATGGCTACCAGCTTAAGCACCACCATTGGGGGCAGGCACAATATTGGCTTGGAGCAGATTATTTCAAACAACCTTCGCATTTTATGTTTTCATTTACAGAAACCTTTCATTAGGGGTGGGGGGTACGAGGAAAGATCCTTTATCGCGGGTACTCAATTGGATTTTTTATTACTCACAATTGGGGACATGGATGTTGGTGAATTCATTGTACCGATACCATATGTGAAACAGATTAAGGTTAAGCTTCATCCAGCTTTTGATGTAAATGGCCTATTCCCTTTTGTATTTTCCTTGTATGATGTGTGTGTATATCTAGGCCCTTCCTTTGGGCTCTACATCTTGTATGAGATACTTTCTTTTTCTAATGCGTAATGATGTTTCATTATGTACAGTGTCCTACCATAGACCACTGATATTGTAGCTCTCGAATGCTGGAGGTAGGCTAAGAATTGCTTCTGATGGTGTATGGGATGCACTATGCAATCAAAAAGCGGCAAAGGCCTGCAGAGAATTGAGTTACATAGACGAACCGTTCCGGAAGCTTTCTCGACTAGGGAGTCTTCTCTGTGTGGGCCATTTATCACAAGAAAATTGATAGATAAGCTCCTTATTGCATGTTCAATTCCTGTAAGCTAAGGTTCAATTCCTGTTTAGCTGTGACTACAGTACTAACACGACATACGTAACCTCTGTCATATGTAAGCTGTAACTGTATAAACTCTGTATAGAAAAGGTTAATTTTAACTATATAAAAAAGGGTAACTGTAAATGTATAAAAAAGGTTAACTGTAATCCTATGGACAGAACTGTAAGAACAACGACTTTCAATGGCTGTTTGTGAAACCATCCAGGTATCCTTCTAGCAATAAGAAATCAGACAGACCATGTAAGAAATCTGATAAATGAAAACAGAACTGTAAAAAGAATGAGTTGTAATTCATATAACTAACTTGGATATATTGGCCACTGTTTTGTGATGTTGTCTTCAAGTTTGCTGAATAGTTTGAAAGCATAAGATGAAACTTCAACAGTGGGTGGACTTCTTTTATAGTTTTGGGGACTTGAATTTAATTGGTGGACATGGATGCACATGGATTGCAATGCCTTCATTTTGAATGTGTGGTATGGATTTAATTTGATGTGATCTAATGGTTGGGAATTGGTTATTTGTTGATCCATGTGCTTTGATCTGTTTTAATGAGAAATAGAGTGGTCTGGGTGTCATTTATTGCAGTTATTGGGGTGTCATTTATTGCAATTATTGAGTCTGGTGTCATTTATTGAACAAATTGGGTTTAAATGTTGTTGGTTTGGGTGTCATTTATTGAACATAGGGTGTTTAGTTGTTGAACAACACAGCAGTTATGCTGACATACATTCCCTTTTGTTATGTGCAGGCAGGCATATTTATTTGGGATGCAAAGTTGCAGTTCTGATGAGTGGGGGTTGAAGTGGCTGTTGTTTTGTACTTCTGGAATAGCCCAGTTTGGATGCCTTTATGGCTTTAGCTGTTTTCTACTTGGGTCAATATGTTTTGCAATATTAAGTAGTAAAATACTATTTATGGATAGTTGTGGGCCCAGTCAATGTATGGGTGATTTTTGGACATAAATTAATACTTATTTATACATAATGTTATTTATTTCTGTTTAAATTTTGGTTTAAAAAGTCTCAATTACTAGTGGTTTGGTGGGACCAGTACTATATCAATTACTGGTCCCTGCACAACATTAGGAATCTCTCCCCTATTTCTTGACTCTTTGGTCTCCCTGGGCATTCGCAGGTACAGCTGGAGCGTGGTACCGTGTTTCACTTTTTGTTCATTATAAACCTCTCATTCTCTGATCGTTTTCACCCAAGTCAACAACGGTTCAAGTCAGTCAACAAGGTAACCCAAAAAAATAAAATATCCAACTTTAACTATAATCTATTAACCTTTGATACGGATGTCCCAAATATATCTTTAAATAATATCATGTCAGTCAACAAGGTAACCCAGAAAATTAAAATATCCAACTTTAACTATGGTCTATTAACCCTTGGTACGGATGTCCCAAATATATGTGTAAAAAAATCAAATTAAAAGGGAAAAAATCAATTTTACCCAATATAAACCATTTGCGTTGTTTAAACCATTTCACTTTTCAATTTTATTTTTATTGTTTGTTTATTTTTTTAATTTAGGTGATGTTTAAGTTATTTTTAGTCTTGGGTTCACATAATGGAGATTAAAAAGTGTACACCGCGCGACTACAATCACTTTATCATGTCAAAATACTTCCTATTTTGAAAGTATTTTGAAAAAATGAAATTAAAAATAAACATTTTACTCAATATAAATATTTTAATGTTTAATGTTTTTTTGACTTAAAATGAATTAATAATTTGTCTGGCATGGTGTAGAGTAGTTAGTGATAGGGTGTTTCATTAAGACTTTCGTTGTTGTAAAGGTTGTTGATTCTAAATTTTGTGAGCACAAATCCACCCATGAGTATATTGGTCTGGACCAAATGCGGTCTCTAGATAATTTTGATGTTTTAAATACTCTTGGATCATAATTCTTAAATTAATTAATGTTGTAAATTTGTAAACATATTACATGCCCCCATCCTACCTATTTTTTTTTAGGCCAAGAAAAATTACCCTAGAGAGTCTTTAGGATTACATTGAATCTTTATAAAAGCGAAGAGAAGAAAGAGAAATGAAATTTAAATTAGAATTATCTACAATGCTTGACAACAACTACAAATCATTAGAAAATAAAATGATAGCACTTGAAATTGAACTCCAAGAAATGAAAGAAATACAACACAAAAAACAATCAATAATCAAAGAAAACTACACCTTGAGAGACAAGATTAAAGAAATAAAAGAACAACTAAATAATAATTCATCCCTAAGTAGCACAGAGAATAAATTAGATATCAAATGCATAAAAGACAAAATCAACAAACTAATTGAACTAGATCATGAGCACCCCAAATAGCCATGAACCTTATAATTGTTCGTATACAAGAGCAAAGCGATGAGGACACATTAGAAATACTAAAAGAACAATTGAAAACTAAGTCACAAATTCAAACAACTTATCTCGCCAAAGAAAAAAGGGTGGGAAAGATACTTCAACATAAATGCAGACTATTCCATGTTATGGTAAGTCATAATGACCATAAATTAAATATACTTAGTAAATCCCCAAGCCTGAAAGGATTAGGAATCTTTATAAATGAAATATTATTCCAGAAGACTAAGTTGAACTAAGGAAAGAGATCCAAAAGATCAAGTAGGAAAGAAAGGAAGGGAAATGGGCAATCATCAGGAATAGGAAAGCTATTATTAGAGATAGAGTCCAAAAAAAAGGTGATAAATAGGAATTAGGAACACTCAGAATTCTCTTCTAGAACTATCGTGGTTTTCCATTGCATAAAGGTCTTATGTTAACTTGAATCACAAGTGACATTGATCTTATTTTCTTAGTTGAAACTTGGGAGCATGATGAATCTAGTCTCCCCCACAGATAGATTCATTCTTTGGTCAACTTGGAACAGGAATTCCTCTTGTAGAGTTTTTGGTGGTTTAGCTTGTTATATAAAAAATAATGCTTATTCTCATATTTGGCTTCATAAGATCGACCCCCTAAATCAATACATTTGGATTGAAATTTCTAACCCTAACACCAATAGGATTTTTCTCACAATTTGTCATTTCACCCTTATCAACTCTATCTCCAATAAGAAAAACAACCTGGATAAGAACCACCCCTTAAATACCTTAGCACAGGACATACATAGCCTAAGGAATGAAGGTAATATGCTTTTGCTTGGGGACTTCAATGTTAGAACCACTAATAACTAAGCTACACTCCTAAGTAATAACTCTAACCCTAACCCCTTATGGCTAGATGAGGAATGTGAATTAGATAATAGATTCAAAAGAAATTATGAAGACATAACCGAGAACCTATTTGGTATTGATCTTATCAAGCTTTGTAGTTCTCAAGACTTGATAATTTATAATGGAATTAATAAGTGGCCAACTTCAAACTAGATGAGTTGTCTTCATGGGTTGGGCAGTAGTGTTGTGGATTATGAAATATCTAACACCCATGTTCTCAACTATATTGTAAATTTTTGACTCCTAAATGACCATGAACACTACAACATAACAAGGAAATAATGCCTAAAATTGCACCGAAATTCAGTGTTTTTTAGTTCACAAATTGGGCACCTTTCCCAGTGCAAAAATAGGCGTGACCAAGTATGTTTTTATTAGCACTGTATTTAGAGATGTAAATTTCTCTAGAAACAACATTGGAAATAGCCTCGGAAAAATAGTGCCATAAATAACGCCTGAAATAGCGCCCCACAATTTTCTGAGAGTTGTGCTCGAATTTGCACCGAAATTAAACTTGTAAGTACTACCAGGAATTATATCGTAAATAACACCTAGAATACTGCCATTTTAGTGTCGTAAATAGCTCCAGGACTTGCTTCCAATTTGTCTCTTGTTTGACTTCTATTTTAACACCCAATTTTGCTTCATGTTTTGCTTCTAGTTTTGCCTCTAGTGTGAATTGTTTTCTTCCCATTTTTCTTCTAGTGTGGCTTCCAATTTTACGTCAAGTTTTTCTTCTAGTGTGTCTTCCAATTTTTCTTCTAATGTGGCTTCCAATTTTGTGTCAAGTTTTCCTTCTAGTGTGGCTTCCAATTTGGCTTCAATCATTTCTTCTTCTTTTTTGCTTCCAATCATAGGAAATAGCATAAGGTTTAGCATCAAGATATGTGTCCAGTTTGGTTTCTGATTTGGCTTCTAGTTTTGCTTCTAGTGTGGCTTCAAAATTCGCTTCCAATTTGGATCACATTGTTGCTTATTTCTTTGCTTCCAAAAAATGATTATTGTTTTGAATATAGTTAATTTAATATGTTTTATTTCAATTTAATTAATTAATCATATCATGTCTCTTAAATAAGTTATATGATTATACATCATATGAATGCATTTGAAATATTTTATAGGATAACATTTATAAAAAAATAAAAAAATTAGGGAAACAGATATCCATACAAATTAACAACATCATTATACTTATTAAATCTCCATCAAAATACAATCTACAACATCCAGTATATATAAAATAACAAGATAATTATTGTAACATGATCATCATCTATAATTAAAACAAGCGAATCGAATATCTATAATTTAAGTGAAATTGACAACATCCATCACGAGTAGTAAATCAAAATCATCATATGTAATAAATATGCATCCCAACCATCAAACACTTTCAACATATACAAATTGATGAGTCAATACTAACAATATCATCATCATATATGTCTTTGGAGACTCTCTCACTACAATTCAAAAATGTATCAAATTGAATCATTGCAAGGAACCAAATACAATACCAACACTACAAATAATCCAATTGATCATGGATAAATTTAAAATTTCAGAGTTCTATCATATCAAGAGAGATAAAAACACTTTGGTGGATGATCAAGCCAACAAAGGTGTCAATTTGGTTCAAGGTGAGTTGATGGAGGAGGGCGGCATAACAACTATATGCCACATACCATGATTTCTCATAATTTGAGGATATCAGGATGCTTAAGGGTAATTAAGAAGGATAATATGACTCACTGATGTTGCATAAATTTGGTAGTCATTCCATGGTACAAAAGCTCATCAGTGATCGCTTCAGCAGAATGACGGGTCATTCAGCCAACATATGTTTAAACGCGAGGATTAATGCTAAGCACGTGGCTAGGTGGGATGTCCTCACGAAAGGATTTGATATTTTTGTGGTTGAGGAAGAACGTCTGAGTTTAACCATGTGTGTTTATGGTCCAGTCCAAGAAACAATGAATTCACAATTGTTAATGTGAACAACATTAAACTCAAATGGACTCCACCCACCGTCATGTTGGAGTTCAAGTCTGGTTATACGAGGATGGTTGTGTAGAATTCACGCATAATAGCTCTCCATACATTCTTTCTATGCTGAAAGATCATGGCCTCCTCATCATGCAATGGCATTGGTGCCTCCCCAAATGAGAATGATCGGGTGTTCAAGCAAGAAACCAAGATTATGTCTAGAACAGGTGGGATAATAATTTATGAGGATCGCTTTCATTTCACTCTGGTAATGGGTCAGTTAGAAGGTTTGAAAAAATATGTTGAAATTGTGCAAGCAATGGTGGAGGTAATTATTTCCAAGATATAAAATCTTGATTACAAGGTGGAGAACTTTGATGATTAGGTGCTTTGTATTTAGCTCAAAAATCAAAGTTCTCATAATCACTCAAAACCTGAACGACCACGTTCGTCTCAGTGATACAATCCCAACGCAACTCATTTCACTCAAAACCGAGTTCATATGAGGAAGATATAGTGTTCTGTCTGCTTTGCCAAACATAAGAATTTTTGGAAAAAATGTACAGTCGCTACACAGTAAGCAGTTCGTATTGTTGATGTAGCAGGTGACTGGGCAGGTCAACGAATTGGTCAATGTCCAATCAGGTTTCACCAAGTGGCATATTTTGGTTGGTCCACAGGTGTGGTGATTTGGCATGTTTCTACTGGTCGGAGGATGGACCAATGAGGATGGGACAAGTGGCAAGCCCAGTGGCCGCCACATGTCCCTCCCTAAAGTTCAGGCTAGGAATTGGCGTGAAGTGTAAAATTTATGGGCAGGTCGGCAGATTCAAACCTGCGACCTCGCCCACATTAACCTCACGCCTTACCGTTCTACTGCTATGTTGGTTCTTAATAATTCATGGTTGCCGATTAAAGTTATGGTGATATACATTGATGGTTGGGGGGGGGAGGGAGCCAGCCCTACGGGCAGCCCCCTCCTATGTGACCAATTGCGAAGAACCGAAGGCTGCAGCAAGCCTTAACTACAACATTACCATGACATGTGACCAGTACCAAACCATCCGATGACCAGCATTAAACGTAACTATTTGCATTAACCGCACCGGGTAGTCCACATGTGACCATGCCATGTAAAACCACCAACATTTATGCTAATGGTTAGCCTAACTACGAGTTTAAATGCGCTAATACAAGTTTAACTTAATTAGATTTCATTTATCCGATAGTTAATTTCAGGATTAAGTTGGCAGATCTGATCAATTCGGAGATTCCTCCATCTTTGGCAGAACTAACTAGAGTTCTCCAGTTTTAGAGGATTTTTACTAGGAGAAACAATTTCTGCCATAACTTTTGCAAAATTTGACCAAATTAGGATCAGGAAAAGGTGTTCCTAGATGATTTGGATGTTCTGAGCATACTCAATCAGGTTTCAGGAGTAGTAGAGCATTGTAAACAACACTTTTTCCATTATTGAGCTAATATAGAGGCCCAAGCCATGGAAGCTGGACTAAGAAGATGTAGCCCAGGAGGGGTGAATTCCTTCATCAAAACACTGTGTTAAGTGTTAGTTTTGATGGTTTGTTGTACATTTGTTTTTTGTTGTTCAGCACTTGATTTTCATGTTATTTTTCTCATGAACTTAACATAAAGCTTGACAAATTTACTTGTTTTCAGTCACAAACACCATAAGGAAACCTATGCACATGAAGCAATTGATAAGCATTTGTTTTTAAATTCTGAAGTTGAAATTAGCACAACAAAACTAACATTCAACAACATATTAATTTGGTATCAGAGCAAAAGGTTATTTAATTGATTTCTTAAGTTTTGTGCAAGTAGGGTTTTAATGGTTGCCAATTTGTGATGCTTACAAGGTTAAAGTTGTAGAGAGGAGAAGGAAAACTATTGGTTGAACCTCCTAAGGTAATGCCCAGAAGAAGGAGAGCTACAAGGCCACAATCTCCACCCAAAGTTCCAATCCCAGCTGCACTTGAAGCACCTCAAGTTTTACCTTCAATTGAGATTGAGGAGGTACAAGCAGTACCAGAAACTGAGCTTGAATCCAAAGCCATCATGTCTGGAACAAGAGAGATTGAAGGTATTTCAGAAGAGGAAGCATTCAAGAAATATTTCTATAAATTAACTAACATGGTTAGATTCCTATATGAAGAGAAGAATACTAGAACGGCTGGAGAGAGTTCTAAGCCCCCACATGGAGAGAGAAGATCAGAGGATAAAAAAGATGAAAAGAAGGATTCAAAGGGTAATGGTGGAAAGCCTCCTCAATCTCCACCATCTTCATCATCTTTCTCATCGTCTTCATCAGCCTCATCATCTCTAACAACATCACCTTCCACTTCCGCCACAAAAACTGTTCATACTCATTCAAAAATTCCAAAAGAAAAAACTCCCTTACTCAAATTGGACATTAAGTTTGAACTTTCCATGTACAATGGTGAGGTGAATGCAAAAAGTTAGACAATTGGATTCGACAACTGGAGGCTTATATCAAAAGTCATAACCTTCAATAAGATGACGTGAAAATCCAGTTACCTTCATTGAGGCTAGAAGGAGCAACACTAGTCTGGTGGGAAGCAAAGACTCAGGAAGAAATGCGAATTCATGGTAAGATATCCATTTCTTGGGTTGCATTTGTTTTTGCAATCAAAATATAGTTTTACCCTTTAGCCTATATGCAAAAAGCCATTATGAGTTAGCAAAATTTTAGGAAACTCAAGGGCCAAACAGTTCAAGGCTATACCCAGGAGTTTAGAAAGAGAGATTTGTTGTTAGGAGTAAATTTGAATTCCCAAGATACATTGTTGAAATTACATTCCTACTTAAAACATACTATCCTTATGTTCAATCTAAGCAACTTATATTAGGTATGTGTGAAAGCCACGCACCTTGAAGCAAGAGGAACGAACATTCAGGAAGAGGGTAGTAAGAAGAAGCCATTTAAGGGTAAGGAGAAAGAGAAGGGTCGAAAATGAAAAGGAAAGAAGAATGCAAGTGTGAAGAAAGAAGGAGAGAAAACTATATTCCAACATTGTTCCAAAGCAAGGCATGATGAAACCCATTGTTGGAAATTACATCTCGAACTAAGGCCTAAGAAACCAAACAATAAGGGAAAACAAAAGACGACAGCTACCTCACAACATGATTTTGAATCAGATTCTAGTGATGAGACCAAGATTTCAGCCATGGTCATAAAAGGAAAAGAAGTTATTTCAAGCACTAGTTCCTCACATAGTCACAACAACACTCCAAATGAAGAATCAAGGATAGAGTTGTTCCATGTAAGGCTAATTTCAAATCATACAAAGGTTGATGCATTATTTGGTAGTGGGTCATAATCGAACTTAATTTCAGAAGACTTGGTCAAAAATCTTAACCTTGAAACTGTACCTCATCATAAGCCATATCCCTTGGGTTGGAAGTCAATAATGAAAATTTACAGGTTACAAGGAAATGCTTATTCAGGTTTGCCATTACTAAAAAATTAATTGATGAAGTTGAGTTAGATGTAGTTCCATTTGACATCTCAGGAATAATTTTGGGAAGTCCTTATTTGTATGATAGGAAAGCAGTATTTTATCGCCATGAGAACAAATACCTATTTCTCAAGGATGGAGTGGAGTATATTGTGAGAGCTCATCGCAAAAAGTTAAACATTTCTTTGGTTAATGCAGGGCAGATGAAGAGACTAGTAAATGCAAGTAAAAATTTTGTGCTTCTCATGATCAAGAAAAATAATGATATTGATTATGAATCTTTTGAAGTTTGTGATGATAAGTTAAAATCTGACTTGGTTGATGTGGTAAGTAAGCATGGTGAGATGTTTCAAGAACCAAAGGGGTTACCTCCCAAGAGGAGAATTCAGCATGAGATACAGCTATAGTAGGATGTTCCACTTCCAAACATTGGCATGTATCGCATGTCAATCATGGAGAGTATGGAAATCAAGAAGAAAATTCAAGAATTTTTGAACAAAGGTATCATATGCCCATCTACTTCGCCATGAGGTTCACCCATTGTCTTAGTGCCAAATAAGGACGGACTTGGCGCATGTGTGTGGATTTCCGTGCATTGAACAAAATAACGGTAAAGAATCGCTATCCACTCTCAAGAATTGATGATTTTCTTTATCAATTGAGGTATGAAAAGTATTTCACTAAGTTAGACTTACGAAGTGGTTATCATCAAGTTAGAATAGTTGAAGAGGACATTTGTAAAACCGCATTTAAAACTAAAAAAGGATTGTTTGAGTGGCTTCTTATGTCTTTTGATCTTACAAATGCTCTAGCTAATTTCATGGGAGCTATGAATGATGTATTGAGACCATTTCCAGATGACTTTGTCATTGTTTACTTAGATGATATTCTCATATTCAGCAAATCCAGAGATGAACATGTCATGCATGTGAACAAAGTACTTGATGTCTTGAGAAAAGAACAATTATGTTTAAAGATGTCAAAGTGTGAATTTGTCAAGACTTCTTTAGTGTATTTGGGACACATTGTTGGAGGAGGTGAGTTGAAGATAGACCCCTCTAAGGTTGAGGTCATTATGAATTGGCCCAAGCCCAATACATTTATAGAGGTAAGAATATTTCTTGGGGCAACACAATATTGGAGGAAATTTATTGCTAATTTTTCTTCCATTGCAGCACCACTACATGCATTAACTAGTGTCAAGAAAGTCTTCCATTGGGGAGATGTACAGCAGAAAGCACTTGATGCTTTTAAATAAAAGATCAGTTCAACACCGGTATTGGCTCTTCCGGATCTTAGACATCCATTTGAGATTCAAATGGTTGCTAGTGATTATGCCATGGGAGTAGTTCTTACGTAGCATGGTAAGCCCATTCCATTTCATTCTGAAATTTTTAATGGTATTGTGACTAACTATACCACTTATGACAAAGAACTTTACGCATTGGTACAAAGTGTTAAAAAATGGAAACACTCTTTGATGGGGAAGGAGACCATCATCCATACCAACCATCAACCATTGCAGTACTTACAATCACATTCAAAGTTGCAGCAATCACGACACTTCAGATGTATGGGTTTTCTACAACAATTTCATTTGGTTATCAAGTATAAAATGGGAATCTACAATAAGGTAGTTGATATGCTTTCTAGGCCTATGGTAAATTCATCTATTTTACTCAAGCACAATTCTATTTTACATGAAAGTTACATTGAGAAATATGCATATGATATTGATTTTCAAGATATGTATGCAAGCTTGAGGCAAGGAAACCAAATTGAAGAGTTAGATTACCATGTACATAACAATTTTTTGTATCACTTGGGCAAGTTATGTATTCCACAGGGAGAAAGAAATAGTGTCATAAGGGAGGCGCACACTTCATTGATTGTTCGACACTTTGGTGTAGGCAAGACAATAACGAATGTCCAAAGGTATTGTTATTGGCCACGCATGTTCAATAATGTATCTCATTTCATTAGAGGATGTTATTTTTGTGCAACAAGTAAGCCTAACAATAGGAAACTAGGATTGTACACTCCACTTCCAGTACCTTCACGTCCATGGGAGAGTATCTCAATGGATTTTGTAGGAGGTATTCCATTGTCAAGGAAAGGTCATGATTATTTGTATGTAGTTGTAGACAAGTTCAGTGATACCATGTAAAAAGAAAATTACAGCTGAAAAAACAACTCATTTTTTCTTCCAAAATATTTGGGTTCATTTTGGTCTTCCTACTTCCATTGTAAATGATCGAGATTATTGATTTGTTGGGAATTTTTGGTCAAATTTGTGGGACATGATGGACACTAAGTTGAAGAAGAGTACAACCTTTCATTTGCAAATAGATGGACAAACCGAGGTGGTCAACAACAAAGTCTTTCATCTTCTTAGAGGATATTGCAGCGAACATTGCAAGTTGTGGGATGAACAGTTGCATTACATACATCATGCATACAACAGGGAAAAGCATTCTTCCACAAACACATCGCCATTTGAGGCATGTTTTGGGTACTTTCCAAGATCGCCATTGGACTTCATCTTTGAGAAATATGTCGTCATCGACGGTCATAGTGAAATGAATAAGGAAAGGAAGTTCATAGAGCAAATTCAGTTGATACATCACATAGTGCAAGAACAACTTGAAAGAAGTCAATGGAGCTACAAGGCAAGACATGAAAAACACCGTGTTGACCATAAATTTCAAGTTGGAGAGAAAGTTTGGTTATATATTAGAAAAGAGAGACTTCAAGGGAAAGGTAAAAAGTTGAATCCAATCCATTATGGTCCTTTTAAAATTCTGGAAAAGATTGGTAACAATGCATTTAAGCTAAATTTGACTCCTTATACGCAAATATACTATATTGTTAATATTGAGAATTTGAGATTGTTTGAGCCTCCTTTGATTGATTATCAAGGAGAGAATGTTCAGCTTCCATCAGTAGATTATTTCTCACTAGAATACCTTGATGAACTTCAACAAGATCTCATACCTGACAGAAGAACTAGAACTTCAAAGAGAGGAAATGTCGAATACCTTCAAGTGGGACAAAAGGGAAAAAATCCTTCTAAGGCCAAATGCATGTAGATCGAGAAAGTGAGGGAGTTGTACCCTCAACTTCTGAACAATCAATAGTATCTTTTGGGGTCCAAAAGGATTCCAGTGGGGAGGAATGAACAGGTGCTTAGTATATAGTTCAAAAATCAAAGTTCTCATAATCGCTCAAAACCTGAATGACTGCGTTTCTCTCGGAGATATGATCCAAATGTGACTCATTTCACTCAAAACCGAGTTCGTATGAGGAAGATATTGTGTTTTATCCGCTTTGCCAAATAGAGAAATTTTTGAAAAAAAAATGTACAGTCACTGCACAGTCAGCGATCTGTATTGTCGATGTGGCATGTAACTTGGTAGGTCAACGAATTGGTCAATGTCAAATTAAGTTTCTCCCAGCGGCATAATGTAGTTGGTCTGCAGGTGTGGTGATTTGGCATGTTTTTATTGGTCGAAATATGGACCAATGAGGAGGGGACAAGTGGAAATCCCAGAGGCTGCCACGTGTCCCTCCCCAAAGGTCGGGCTACGCATTGGCGTGTAATGTAAAATTTATGGACAGGTCGATGGAGTCTCGCCAGCGACCTCGCCCGCATTAACCTCACGCCTTACCATTCTATTGTTGTGTTGGTTCTTAATAGTTCATGGTTGATAATTATAGTTATGGTGATATACGTTGATGATTGGGGGGAGGTGGGAGCTAGCCCCGTGGGTCAACCCCCTCCCATGAGACTAGTTGCGAAGAACTAGAGGCTGCAACAAACCTTAACCATGACATTACCACGAAATATGACCAGTACCAAACCATTCGGTGGCCAGCATAAAACATAATTATTTGCATTAACTACGCCAGGTAATTTGCATGTGACCACGCCACGTAAAATCGCCAACATTTATGCTAACGGTTAGCCTAACTGTGCGTTTAAATGTGCTAATCCAAGTTTAACTTAATTAAATTGCACTTATCCAATAGTTAATTGCGGGATTAAGTTGGCGGAGAAATTGGCGGATCTGATAAATTCATAGGTTCCTCCATCTTTGGTGGGACTAACTGAAGTTCTCTAGTTTTAGAGGAATTTTACTAGGAGAAACACATTTTGCCATAACTTTTGCAAAAATCGACCAAATTGGGATCAGGAAAAGGTGTTCCTAGATGATTTGGATGTTCTGAGCACATTGAAGTAGGTTTTAGGAGGAGTGGAGAATTAAAACAACATTTTTTCCATTATTGAGCTAATACAGAGGCCCAAGCCATGGAAGCTGAACCAAGGAGACGTAGCCCAAAAGGGGTGAACTCCTTCATCAAAACACTATGTCAAGTGTTCATTTTGATAAGTTTACATTTTTTCATTCACAAACACCATAAGGAAACCTATGCACATGAAGCAATTGATAAGCATTTGTTTTTAAATTTTGAAGTTGAAATTAGCATAGAAAAACTAACATTCAACAACATATCATCTAAGGTCAATGTGGAGAATGCAACTGTTTAAGTGTTAGAAGAAATATTTGACCTTGATGATAGCAGTAAATAGGATATGGTGATTGGTGAGGGAGGGGCTCTCCCTCCGATGTTTCATGATCAGCAGGAGTTGGAGCAGGAGCATGGGAAGCAAGGAATAGTGGAACCATTCCAGCAAGAGGAAGCGGACAAGTTTGCTACGAAGGAACTCAACCAGAACAATGTGGAGGGAACCAAGTAGTTAATTTCATAGTAATATCTAGGTAGATTATGTTATGTAGGTATGTAAGTATTAATGGGGTATTTTGGTGAAAGTACAAGAAGAATGATGTAGTAAATTTGTGAAAAAAATTACTGCATGCCCAAAGATACTGGTCAACGCAATTTTGGAGGACTCTGGAAACTTTTATGCTTTTTAACGTAATGGCACTAACCATATTCCAATTTGATTAATAGAATTTAAAAAAAAAAAAAAAAAAAATAACATGTGAAAATGATTCATGTCGAACAGTTGACAGAAGTAAAAATGATACATCACTTACAAATGATATAAACAAAAATGATGAATTATGTAAGACAAAATGATACAAGTCAATATGATACGTCATGTCCAAATGATATAATTCGAAATGATACATGTTGTTGTAAGCCACTTTGTCACATTTGGTCAATAGGCCTTCAACTGGATCAATCGACATCCTTTGACCTCCTTCTGATCATCATAGCACAAATCCCTAAGCATGACTCATTCTGATCCTTGAGTTTCTTCTTGAAAACACCTTGTTTTAATCATTTTAATGACCAAAACTTGTTGGCCTCCTAGTGGACAACGTTGAAAACCAGGTTGCTCCACTGTGGACTACGTTGATTAGCGTTAGGTTATTCCAGTATTCACCTGGGTTGGTTTTAAAAATTCAAGAAAATGAAAGATAATCCGGAAGCCTCTTCCTCTAGAAGCTTACAGGATCTATTGTAACCACTTACCTCATATAAAAGTATTGAATCCCATCCTATCCTATGTTTTATTTTTCATCCCTTATCACTTGATCTCATCCTCCCATCAAGAGTGGATATCAAGCCCTAATTGGAAAAAGGATAAGAATCCATGAACTACCTCCTTCACCTATATATTTACTACCATCCGTAGGCAATGGTTTGACTTTTGGAATGTGATTCTACCCTTATGCTACTGATGTGAGAGATATGTTTCCATGCATTAGGGTGATAAAGGTGCATTTTGTGACAAGGAAAAGACAAGTCCACTTGGAGGAGCTATTTACACGATCAACACCTATTTTTGGTTGTAAGTCACTCCATTTCTATTAATGCAAAGAGTTCTTTGTTTTCCTATATATGATGTTATGGTTTCATAAATTTCAATACCATGTCGATCTATTTAATAAAGTGACTATATGATGCTACATAGTTTTTGTGGAGTGTTGGCTTGTGTTATCTGACTGTGCAGGTTCTAATAAAAGTATTTGGATCTAGGATTGAAGCATTCAAGCCAAGGAAGAATCGAAGCATACTACAAATTTTAGGTAGGCTTCATCATGTTATTCATTTACTTTAAGGAAAACATTAGTGCCTTTGTCTTTATGTTTTTCTAGGTCGGTCCACCAAGCCTAGGGAAGATACTTCTATCCACAGTCATATATTTCGCATAAATAATTAGTGACTCCACTAGGGAATGGTGTATTCCCTTAGTTGTTTATTTTTACAGTATGCTTCTCTTACCTATTTTCTAGACCTTTACTATCTTATTCAGTTAAGAACAAACCTAGGAAGACCTTTCATTGAGTCTGGATTGCAATTATTGTGCCGAAAATTTGCATCCTTAGACCAATGTACCCTCTAGTCCTCTGACAGAGTGTTGCACCTCAGTCCAACCTTCTTTGTGCCTTCATTACATAGAACTAGTTCCTTCTCTTCACCTGTGTTGGTTGATGTTCATGCACAAGTTTTTCTTTGTTTTGATTGTCTCTCTGATCCATCCTTCATTCTAGCTGCTCCTCCTTGAGTCTTTGAGTGCCTTGTGGTCCCTCTAAAGCCTCCATTTGGTTTTTTTTTGTCTTGATACCTTTGGTAAGGATTTACTTGAATATTTTACTTTGTTCTTATCATTAGGTTGTTTGCAAACTGATTTTGTTTGATCATTGAGTGCTTAGATGAATTGATGTTCTAGTCATCATTTTGAAAGGCTTGTTTGAATTAGTGATTAAAAATTTCATCTTAGTTTTCTTCATTTTTGAAAATTAAGAGGTTTGGAAACAAAAATATTTGCATTGGAACCTAGGGTTTTGTGTGTGAAATTGGAATTCCCTAGTGTGAAATTGCATGTTTTGTGTGTGAAATTGGAATTCCCTATGATGAATTGTGTATGGGTGTGTTCATGGTGTTGGACCTGCCAACATTTAGGGGATCTCCCTAGTATGAAGTCCCAACTATACTTCACACCATTTCGTGTAGGAGTCCCATCCCGTATGATGGCTTGGTTGCCATTGTCTTAAATATTTACCTTAGCTCTTGCTTGTCAGCACATGAGAGTGGTTTTCTTTGTCTTCGAACAACGAGGTTCACGTGCCCGGTGAGTGCTTAGTGTTACTTGTGTCAAGGTTCTTTCACTACATAGGGAGAGGGTGAGAGTGAGACTCAAGTCGAAAGGGAATAGTCCCATCTATGTTAGAGACACACAACACAACAGGACATGCGTAACGCCCAACGAAGTAGTCCACATGGATGCGGCAGTCGCAAACACATAGTGAATAGATAGTGTGTACAACACCTAGCGGAATTGTCCACACTGGTGCGACGATTGTTATAACAAGTTTATGAGAATGAATCCATCGAGTCTCTAGCAGAATACTCCACACGGGCGAGACAACGTTAACAACTGATACAACACATTTTTGAAATCATGTGTACTAGAACAACTGAAATAGTTCAACTGTCTTAATATAGGTTAAAGCAAAGTGCATTACAAGCGTCCAAAGAATAGTCGTACAAACGAATACAATACATGTGTGAAAACGTGCTGGCCTATTATCAAGTTTTTGAATTAAGCAAAAGTTCCAAGACACATTGGTACACCATACATCACTAACCCCAATAATGGGGCGTTGGAGCCACTTCTCACTCCTCAAAGAAAAGACTACAGACTCTCAAGGCTATGTGGAAGGAGCCAAGGTGAAAAATTACTTTGCATATACAAATGAGGGGTATATATAGCCAAGGGTGAAACTAACCCTTGTGACTGTTCGACTTCCCTCATGCTCCTTTTTCATCCCATTTGTCATCGTGTCATGTCTCATCCATGTACCTATATCTACAATCACTCATGATGAGATGACATCAAATCTAGAAATCTCCTAGTCTACCATGATGCATCATATTTCTATTTCGAGTGCAGGTGATCAAGAGAGAGGAAAAGGCTTTGAAACTGCACAGAGCACATTTTAGGCCGAGATATGGGCTCCAAGTACTATCAAGGAAAATTGCACAGAGGTCACTGGGAGGCTAAGATGAGCACTCTGGAATAGCAGTGACTATCTGCACGATCTGTCTCGGCTGGAGGGAAAAATTGCGCAAATTTTCTAGGGAGGCAATGGAGGTAGCAGGGAGGACAATGGCAGTGAAAACTGCACAGATTCTCTGAGGAGGCTCGTATTCGGGCTATGGGAGCTTGCTGGCAAAAACTACGTAGAACTGGGAGGTTGGTCTGTAGGACATATCTGCGCAATTTTTGGGCTGAGCAAGGTGTCAGGCAGCTAGAGGACAGCCCAAGAAAACTATGCAGTTTTTCAAGAGGAGAACAAGGTTGACTAACAGGGGAACTGGATGACAGAATTGCGCAAATTTTGAGGACAGTGCGGTGACAGGAATTGGGTGCCTGTCCTTCATGTTTGTGCAATTTCTTCAGTTAGCGAAGGCGGGCATGCTGGCATTGTCTGCGCAATTGTTTGGAGGAATGAAGCCCGAGGTCACTACCTGGTCAAACTCTTTGGTTGACCAACGGGAAGCTTGATAGATTCTCTTGCGAGAAATGCACATTGAGATGGATTATTGAGTAACTTTTGCGCTGCTCTGGGTGACACTTAGTCAGGTTGATTCCAGGATTATGTAGTGTAGACTACCTAGGAGGCAGCCTCATGCTCTGCGCAATTTTAGGCAATAGTGTATGATCACTGAGGGCTGAGACTGCTCAGTGCATCTTAGTGGAGGTCTGGATAGTGGAGGGTGGTCTGGTCGATAGATCTTCAACAAAATGACTAAGTGTGTGAACGAGTGAACTCGTGCATGCATGACCTTGCGAACACACACTCAACATGACTCGATGAAAAGACTCCTTGAAACAACAAGGTAACATACACTCAATGTGACTAACCAATGAGTGCAAGCGACAAGTGCAACACTTGTGATAGATCGTTGAACGACTGCAAAGACACTTGCACGACATTGCATGAAAATTCGTGTGCGAGTGTTACAGATACTTACATAACGGACACAACTTGTAAACACGAAGACGAACGTGAATATAGCCAGAACATGACCGCAAGCATGACATTGTGACCAACATGCTAAAATATGTCTGGTGAACGGTCAAGTGAGGAGGGTGAAAAGACTTGACATGAGCTCATGGGATGATCCTAAGTGTTTGCAAACTCAAGGAAAAAACCAAGGAAGGCTCTGAAATTAGATGCAGGCCAAAATTTGGAGGGTGCAGTCGCTACAACACTTGGCAACACACTCGTTGAATATTAGCTTCTCTGTTTTGGTGCATTGACAGCATAGGGCCTTGGTCTATGAGGGAGTATTGAATTGTTGTGTAGGTTACTTTGGCTTTGCCACTTACCCCATGGGAAGACATGGTTCACAGTTTTCCAACTTAGTCAAACACAACAACAAGTTTTAGCTTGAGTAAAGTGCTCAAGAAGAGGCATGGTAGTTTGGCTCGCGAGCTGAAAAAAAAAAAATTAGAGTATAAGTTTTCATCTCTGGTGTTGCTCCACTGCCAGTAGGCCTAGACAGTACCTTGGCGGAGTCATGTAGGAACACACACATTTCTACACTACCAACGAGCCTGGTCAGTACGCCGGTGGAGTTGCATGATTCATCTCTCTGTGCAGGAAGCCTTTCTCTTTTTTCGTATTTGTATTTTTAAAAGATCACTGTGCATAGACACTTATTTATTTTTGGGGTAGAAGAGGGATCCCGACTTATTAATTGTAGAAGAGGTTGTTCCTTCAGAGAAGCATGTAAGACCTCTAAGATAGGTCTGTTGGTTTAGGTTTAGACTAGTTGGATGAGCATGAACACACACAGCAAAAGACTGAGTATATGCATGGGCTTTCCCACTGTGGACACAGGTTCATGGTTGGACCCAAGCTTCCCTTACAAACGGCTCATATTTTCCATCAAGACTTCACCGACCAAAGGTTATAACCAAGCATAGAGAAGATGGACATAGGATTGGCCAAGAGTTGCAGTGTCACAAGACTCTTTGGATCTCAGCCACATACTCATTCAAAAGCCAGAACTCAATAGAGGGTAGCACTTATTGAAAAAACCAAAATTAGCATGATACTAAGCAAACAAAAAAAAATGGAACAAAAATACTAAATGAAAGCAAAAAGGAAAAAAGAAGTAAACAAACTATGTACATGGCGTCGAGCGTAGACCCGACTTACCAAAAGTAGTATTTGAGATCTTGGTTGTTGATGGGAAGGTTGGCAATCCTCCTGTCAAGTGATTGCAGACGGTATGTGTGTGGGCCAAGGTTCTCTTGACACAGTGTTAAACTATCATGTTCCACTACCAGAACCTGGTTGTATCATGAAAGACCATTGAAAAAAGACAACATTCCTTCTCCAGATACTGCATGTAACATTGGTTCCATTGATGGCACGAGGTAGTTGTTTTTGTCCAGGGTGTGGTCCAAGTTCTAGAAATCAACGCATAAGCAGATCTCCCTAAATTTCTTATGTACAGGACTTAAATTAGAAACCCATGTAAAATGACGAACTATCTAAGTGATTCAAGCATCCAACAACTTAATTAGTTCTTTTTGTATAAGGGGTTCAAGTGGTGGATGTACTTTCCTCAGTTTTTGCTGCAATGGATTGCCCCTTTCTTTGATTGGAATCACGTGTTGGATTATTTGTGTGTCGTATGTTATTAGATCATCACATGTCCACGCGAAGACATCCCGACACTGTTTGAACAAGCAGACAAAAACTTGTCACTCCTGTAGTGTGCAACATGTACCGAGACTAACGAACTTCGGATCGTGGTCTGTTCCCTGGTTGATCTGTTCATATATCATGGTGGAACTATGGGTTTTGTTGTTTCTTGACCCTTGGAAGAATTTTTACAAGTAATAAAGCTTATCGAGAGGTACCACGCCCTTGGGGATTAGGTTTCCTTTCTTGTCATCAACTGCATCTTGCAGAGACTGCTCATGCTCATCTTCATCAGTCGTTGTGTCCTTGAAGACATCAACATTGACCATGAAGTGTAGTCCCTGTTGATCATTGTAAAAAACATGTAGATTAATTATGTTATCAGGGATAGAAGGCTTATACAAAATTTCAACAGTAAATCTATCCATGAGTGGTGACATCCTAACAATTGCGTTTGCTAAGGCATCGGCAACTGCATTACACATTCTTGGCACAACAATGATATTGAATGTTTGGAAGTTAGAGATTAGTCAGCATACCTCTTGTTGGTAACTATTGATATAGGTGACAAACAATGTATGGTGTTTGTGATTCTGGATTTGGATATTCCACAATCTTCATTTTCATGTTTTCTACGTTTCGAGTCTAGAACAAGACTCATCCTCAGGACTGATTTACGTATGGTGTTACGTATCTACCATACCACGATTTCTGAATCACCTACCACTTTAAGCACAACAACATTGAGGCTAATGGTTTTGTGCAAGCCCAATACGAATGCTTCATTTTCACTAGTGTTGTTCGTGCACTCAAAGTCTAAGTGGCTTGGGATAAAAAAAAAATTGTGCTTCGGGTCTATCAAGACACACATGACTCCAAAGCCATCCTGTGTCTTTGATCTGTCAAAATACATGGTCCATAACTCATCTGTACACAAAACACTTGACCCACTTGTACTATTGTTGCTACTGCTACTACTACTGCTACTAGTGTTACAATGTATTGTACAAGTTTCATTTTCGTTAGTTGGGCAAGGAAGGAGACCCAACTACATTTCTGGTGGGGTTAAAGTTGGCTATGTGAGATAACGCCCCGTGTTTTTTCCAAGAGGTAGTTGCTGAGAATGAGTTCCACGAAGGCCAACGGCTCATTCTCGCCATTGATGGGAGTGACATTTTGTCTCATGTATCTCTCAGAAAACACTCGGATCTGATTGCTTTTCCCCTGGTACGAAAGCCACAAGTGTGACTAGTCTGTAGCAAAGTACCCATTCAAATTGATGGACTAGTCTCTACTAAGAAATAAGCCATACGCTTCCGGTGTGTCCACAATGGAAATGTTGATGCACTGGTGAACTCAGACTTCATGAGATAATCGGATGATCACATCCCAAAGTTCACCAATGGTTGGTATGCACGTTTGACCTAGTTGGATGATCTGCGCAAATGTCTTGATCCATCGCGCATTGATCTTCTTGGCAATGGATAGTGGCATGACATTAGATGATGCACCATAATCAACCAAACAATTGTGAACGTTGCAGTTAACTATTTCAAATGAAAGTAAGAATGGAGAGAAAACAGAGTTTGCTTCTTCCATCCAGAGTGTGGTGAGCACAATTGTGAGTGAATAGGGAGATGTGCTTTCTCCCTTGCTAGTAGAGGTTGTGTTGTCTGCATATGTTTGCTCCAGTGCACCTAACAGAATATCTCGTTGACCTTGAATCTTAGTTAACTTGAACAAAGAGATGTTTGCATAAGTTTTCTTCATATCTTCCACAATGTTGTAATCAAGAGCGGGCAGACTCACCGAGATGTTTGGGGTTAGACTCGTGTTTGTACTGTCTGGCAAAGTGTTATGCAGTTTACTACTCATGGATGTACTCTTGTTCGTTGTTGTCTTCCCAAGCTTGCTTTGTGTTTTCTGCTTTTAGACAGTTGGTGGGTCAACCTTCCTCAACAGTTCAAGCTTTTCTCACATTTCCCCAATCATAGGGGGAGCCCCTTGACTTCTGAGATTGTATTGACGATTTTTCTTTTGGGGTTTCTTCTGAGTGTTTGTTTTCTGTGATGCTTGCGATCACTGATACATGGTGATCACCTGTCCAGTGTTGGGTGCCTCATCAGGTGCAACATCTTCCTCGTCGTTTACGTCTCTCGGATGGTACTACGCATTGTTTGCCACATTTAGTGCATAGTTGCATACTAAATCCATTACTCATTTCCATTCCGGACAAATCCCTTCCTAGTGAATGTCTTCATGGAATGAGAAAAAATATTCGTTCATGCACAATTCTGTCTGGAACACTGCGCTGGAGCTTTGCGCAGTTTTAGCCGGGAAGTGGTTGCTACCTAATGACATGCTTCCTTTCTATTGTCTAGGAGGCTGGATGTTTGTAGACGTATTGATCGTTCGTTACTTTAGTTCAGATACTTATGTTGTTAAGTTCTTGACAAGACGAGTGAGGATTTGAATGTCACTTGCTTCCTTGTCTTTACCCTTGCTCACCACAGCCTGGGGCTTCCTACTCACATCTCTAGAGTCTTTTGCTGGTTCGTCATCCTTGACGACTCCAATTGTGTGTAGGTCTTTTTCCACAATGATTACCTCTTCACAGTTCTCTAGTAACGTTGGTTTCGTGGCCCGTTTGACAAACTGTGTAATACTGGTTGGCAATGCAAACATATAATAGTCGACAGTGATGGAGTCATGAGGTTTCGTGTTTACTGCAAACTTGTTCAATATGTGAAAAAACATATGATTGAAATATTTTACCTTTTCTTTCGACTCCATCTTCAGATTGTCCAACTCTTTGAGTAACATGGTCGAGGCCTTTTCATCAGAATTTTTTTCCAAAAAAATTCCTTTGAACATACCCTAGTTAGGGATGGAGTTAATAGGAAGGTTTTGATACCATATCACTGCTTGGCCATCCAAGATACACGGAAAAAATCTACATGCAACGTTGTCTACCTGTACCTCGAGTGTCTACAGTTGTAGGTAGAAGTTGTCCAAGTGGTCTTCACCCTTTACTACTTTGTCAGGGTCATACTTTTTCGACATCCTCTCTGAATGTTTTGGCATGTTGTGAAAAACACCTGGGAGAGCCAATGATCCCTGAGTAATCCATTCTAAGTTTTAGTCAGCCATGTCTTCTTTTTCTTCATCCTCCTCCTCTTCTTCAAAATCTGATGGTTCCGTCTCTGAGTCTGTTGGTTCATCTCCGCTTATGCCTCGTCCACTACCTTCCCCTCCACCTCTTGTATCAGATTATGAGCCCAAGATCACGAGGGTGTCCAGTTCTCCCTGTCGGAAGACTAGAGGTTCCTCTTTGTTCTCAACAGCTTCTGCCAGGACTTTGAGCATGGCAAGAACTACTTCTTCCACTGATGATACAACAACTCCTGTGGGAGTTGTCTTTGGATTCTTTGATGCATATGGAAGATCTTGTATTCCTGGGATCAATCCGATTTTTTTGGAAAATTGACGGGTGATGGGGTGGAGAGAGCAGAGGTGCTAATATGAAATTTCATATTCATGTCCAGGAGGTGAGGAGTAACCAGCTTCAGAGTTGTGCATAGGTGAGAGGGAGTGCAAGTTACTGCCTTGACCAAATGATTGATGAGTGGGGGTGAGAGGACATTCAGCCATAAACAACTCGCGACCTTCTTTCTAGCACCAGAAATGTTGATGGTGTTGGACCCGCCAACATTTAGGGGATCTCCGTGGTATGATGTCCCAACTATACCTCACACCGTTTGGTGTAGCAGTCCCAGTCGGTATGATGGCCCAAATTCCATTATCTTAAAGATTTTCCTTAGCTCTTGCTTGTTAGCAAATGAGAGTGGTTTTCTCTGTCTTTGAACAATGAGGTTCACGTGCCTGGTGAGTGATTAGTGTTACTTGTGTCAAGGTTCTTTCACTGCAGAAGGATAGGGTGAGAGTGAGTCTCAAGTCGAGAGGGAATAGTCTCAATTCTATTAGAGACACACAACACAGTAAGACATGCGTAGCTTCCAGAAAAGTAGTCCACATGGATGTGGCAATCGCAAACACACAGTGAACATATATTGCGTGCAAAACCCAATAGAATATTCCACACGAGTGTGACAATAGTTATAACAAGTTTATGAGAATAAATTTGTCGAGTGTTCGACGGAATAGTCCACACGAGCGAGACAACATTAACAACTGATACAAACATATTTTCAAAAGAATATGTGCTAGAACAACCGAAATAGTTCAATTGTCTTAATACAAGTTAAAGAAACATGCATTACAAGCATCCAAAGAATAGTCTTACAAACGAATACAATACATGTGTGAAAATGTGTTGGCCTAATATCAGGTTTCTTAATTAAGCTAAAGTTTCAAGACACATCGATGCACCATACATCACTAACCCCAATAGCGGGGTGTTGGAGCCACTACTCACTCCTCAAAGAAAAGACTATAGACTCTCAAGGCTATGTGGGAGGAGCCAAGGTAAAAGAATCCTTTTGATATATAAATGAGGGGTATATATAGCCAAGGGTGAAACTGGCCCTTGTGACTGTTCGACTTGCCTCATGATGTTTGAATTATATGAATCTTAAAATTTACATGTGGGTCTCTTGGACTTCCATGTTACATTACATTGATTACAACAGTATGGCCCACAATAGCAATGTGGCCGAGATGACTGTTGGCTTGTTGGGGCATGACCCAGGTTCGGAGTTGATTTAGCCAAACAAATTCTGGGACTACTGACCCTTTCGGCAATAGTCCGTGGAGCGCGGACTAAGTTCTCACCCGAAGTAGTATGGGAGGGTGTTAGAACCAGGTTCCTGCACCCTAGAGATGTTTGATGGGTTCAAGTGCTCTGCGGTTCGACCTTGCGCACACTTACCCATTCCTCATAGCCTGAGGTGTTGCCTTCGCGCAGCCCTACTCGGGGGCCGAACAATGTTATTACCCAAGTCCTTACTAGTAATCTGATATTAGTTGATTAACTTAGCTTACTTGCATGTGTAAAGTATACTTAGCAATATAAATCATTCATACAATTGCATACAGTAAATAAACAATACATTATCAATTGATATCAAACATGTAATAACTCAAGAACTGATACATAGAATTTGGAATAAACATCTTTTATTATTCTCTTCTCTGGTTACAAACTCGACTCCACCCTGCGCACTCAACTACAGGGGTTCACGCAGTCAGCTATGGATTCTACTAGGCCTCTGCGTACTTAGCTGCAGAGCCTTCTCCTACCCTCCGACCCAAGACACACTTAGACACTTGCTCTTTGCTTCTACTTTTTATCTATTAGATTCCATTAGATGTCTTTACAACTTAGAGCCTCACTCTATTTATACAATTCCATGCTCCATGGACCATGGGTAGGCCAACATTACATTCAAAACTTAGGGCAGACAACCCTATGAATTTAACATACATTTCGTGCCTGCAGTTAGCAGAGCTTTACAACAATATCAACTCAAAAATTGGACTTTGAGCCCCAAAACATGCCATGGGGGGATTCCATGCCCAATAGGCCCCCAACACAAACATCGTGACTCACCCTCAAGTCACTCTATCGGCGCGACGATCTTGGCGCGGAGTCCCTCCAACTGCTCTCAAATGGTATTGATGTCCGCAGCGCACTGAGTTGTCGCTTGCTAAACCTGTTGCATCCATTCTTCTGAGACCTCTGTGTCTGCATTGTTTCCCTACATCTATACCGACACATGATGCATATGTTTATAGTCCCATGGCTTTGTTCGGCTCCTCAGAGCACGAAGAATGTGCTTCGGCTGGCTAGTCAGATAATTGGCCCACCTGTGTAGGGCTTCAAGTGGTTGCCATTTACTTTGCCTGGGAAGGTTTATCCATTTAGTTTGACTAGCTGGACCATGCCTCCGTCTGTGACCTCCTTAACCACTTATGGTCCCAGCCAATGCATTCTGATTTTCCCCAGAAACTTTTCAAACTTACTGTCATACAGAAGCACTAAGTACTTTACCTTGAAGGTGCGCAACTTCATATGGTGGGTGTGTCAGGATTTTTCATGATGCTTATTTACCTGCTGATGAAACCCAGCCAAGAATCATTCTTCCACAAGTTCTTCCAATTGTGTGAGCCTTTCCTCCATAGCTTCGCGGTCTGTCATCCCTATAAGCACTATTATCCGCAGACTAGGTACAATATATTCCATTGGCATGACAGCTTCCACGCCATAAACTAGCCAAAAAATTGTTTGTCCCGTCAGTTTCTTAAACGTTGTCCTATAATCCCATAGCACTACAGGTACACGCAGGTCCCAATCACTTCGTTGTGTGTTGCACACTTTGGTCAGCACAGTCTCCAATGTTTTGTTGAAGGCTTCTACAGTCCCATTGGCTTGTGGGTGGTACAACATACTTTTTTGATGATACACATGGAATTCTTCGGTGAGCGCGTTGATGGTTCCATTCAAGAAATGTGTTCCGCGATCACTCATTAAGATTTTTGGAAAGCCAAATCGGGTCAACACATTTTCGAACAAAAACTTCGCAGTGGTAGTGGCCATGCAGTCTTTGATTAGCTACGCTTTTGCACATCGTGTCAGGTACTCCGTCGCAATGATGATGTAACACGCACCTGTCTTTCCCTGAGGTTTGATGGGTCCCACAAATTCAGTTGCCCATTTCTTGAATGGTTGCAGTGTCATTTTTGGATTCAACGACATCTCATCCCTTCGCGATGGTTTTCTGGTCCTTTGACATATATCGCAGGCCTTACAATATTCTTTTGAATCTTGATGAATAGTTGGCCACCATAACCCTGCGCGAAGAATCTTTTGCGCAGTCGCGCATCCTGCATAGTGTCTTCCTACAACGCCCCCATATGCTTTCGCGAGGATCTGACTTTGTTAAAAATCAAGTATGTATTTTCGCAATATCTCATCATTTCCCATTTTGTATAGGTGCCCCGCGATGACAGAAAAATCTGTCGTGCACCACCAATTCCTTCGACACAATCCTTGTTGTCAGATAGTGGATTATATATTTGAAGTTCCCGTCTGTGACATGTATCGCTAAGAGTTACGCATCAGGTAATCCTTCCTCCAAAATAGTAGGTTCCTTGCCTGTCTGAATACGCGACAAGTGATCCGGTCCTGTGTTTAGGCGACGAGGTTTGACCACAACCTCAAAGTCATATTATTAAAATAATAAGAGCCACCTTCATATGCGGCCCCCCAACATAGGCTTATTGACCAAGTATTTCAGCGCGGGATGGTCTGTATACATCTTGAAATGCCCTCCTAGCAAATAGTGTCAGTATTTTTGAAGCGCATACATCATCGCTAACCCCTCGTGCTTGGTTATGGAATAGTTCTTCTGACTTTAGACAATCTACGACTTGCAAACGCTATAGGGTGGTCCAATAAATCTTCGCCCTCTTGTGTGAGCACTGCTCCTAACACGATACATGATGCATCAACATGCACATGAAACTCCACATCCCATCTTGGGAATACCAGGATTGGAATGGAGGCCAATTTCCCCTTTAGGACGTCCAAGCTCTTCATGCAATCATCATTCCATCAGAATGTGACATCCTTTTTCAATAGTTTCTCCATCGACGCGATGATGTCGGGATCCTCAATCAATGGTCCTCGAACCTCATGAAAACCTTTCGTTTCTAGAATGTTAATATTTCGTGGGTCCTCATCATCCTCCTCAACATTTACATTGTAACACTCCAACGCACAGCTCGGTTGTGTCGCCCATTCCAGCTTAAGCACTTCCATTGGCTCCTGGGGTATTTTGAAGATAAATGCTTTTACTGCTTGTAGCGCATCATCAACAATATCCAAACAATGATCTTCAAATGTGAAGGTTAGCAGGAATCCTTCACACAAGATATCCCATTCACTCGTGCCATGGTAGAGTCTGTCTTAGTGTACTAATTCATGGGTATGACATCCAGAGTATGACAAAACAAATGCACCCATTCAAGTTGTGGCTCTTCCCCGTAGACCTTGGTCCATTTCGTGAGGTGTGTACGTGGATCATCCCATTCATCATACTTGTCTGCTAGCTACATCAATGGTTTCCCAAATCACAAATGCATCATCCTTTTGCATCTGCACCAGTCCTCAAAACTTCTTTGATGCGTACCCCACCATCTTGCTGGCGTAGCGCACAGTGCCCAGTGCCCATTTCAGAGTGTCAAGACGCTTTTGTTCTAGCACTTCTCGTTCAAATTTGTTCAAGAATTCATCCATCGCTATCAACCCATCATACATAGGCAGATCCATTACCTCTGTTGTCACGCAGCACAGTGATCTTACCACCATGTTGCAATTGAGTGTGGTTACCTCGTGTAACCGATTCTGCCATCATTCTATTTCCTCATTTGAATCCAATGTGCATGAGCTTTCGCGCTCCCACGAAATCATGCTATCTACTATTGGATTCACCCAATCCTGCCCTCACATGCAGTTATCTTGAAGATACAGTCGAGATCGTTATCACTATCATTGTCGTGCACCGGTTCTGTGTAGTGTGCTCCTTCCGCAGGGTCTAGCGGTACCACTACGTGTAGTGACGTTTTCTCAAAAATCATCTTGCGCTTCTTGAGATTTATCACCCCATTCATATCAGTGGCCCAATCTATTACCAGTAGCAGAAGATAGGGATTGTTGTAATCAACAATCTCTATCACTTCGAAATCTGCAAGCGCACTCGCACCTTCAATATCCACCGTTATTCCCTGCAATATTCCCATGGGTAGGATCTTTTGTTGGTTCGCCATTCACAATTGAATAGGAGACCACTGCAACGCAGGCTTGCCCATGCGCTCCCATGTCTGCTTTGGCAATACATTCGCATCCGCTCCTGGATCCAGAATCACTTGATCCATTTCATACTCTCAGATTTCCGCAGTCAATGTCATTTCCCTTCCTATTTAAGATGTGTGTTTTCCGAGCTTCCAGACTACACGCAGTTCTCCTGACCCACCACACCTAGTGATGAGTTCCTACAGTCCCTTCACAGCCTTGCTGTCACACAAAAACTTCATGCATGTCTCCAGAAAGGTAGTGAGCATTGAAGGATCCATCTCTGGTTCTAGTTGATTCTTACTACCTGAAGTGGAGGCCTTCGTGAAGCTATTTTTAGCTTCCATGAATGTCTCCTTCGCGCGCTCCAAATCAAATTCAGGTTCCTTTGTAGGAGCCTTGCGAACCCACGCACTTTCTTCAGGCTACTTACCTTTGTCATCTCCTATCGTGATACCTCTTCGGAGCACGATGTTTACATTTGGGTCCTCTTCACGCGGCTCAGACCTCATCATTTGCAAATTCTAAGTCGAGGGAAGCTGGAGTATCCCTTTATCGCGCAACCTTACTATCAGTGTAGGGTAGTCCTCCATCTCATGATCAAGTTGAGTAAAATATAAACATGATTCTCTCGTCGTATTTCTAAAATCATGAGAATAATGCCCTGGCCCTCCGCAATTATAAGAAATCAGTTGTCTGTGACCCCTTCCTAGTCCCATTCCACCTCGACCTCGTCCGCGCCCCTGAAATCCAGTGCACGCCATCCCTACATTTTGATCGAGGGCTCATGTTTTGGTCTGCACTTTGTAGGTAGGAGTCTGATCCATCATCATCTCATAACTTTTGCAGGTGCACTCATCATGGCCTACTAATATTCAGAAATTACAGAACAACTCTTGGGACGTCTGTGTATACTTCTACAAGAGATGACAATTATCCGTAGCATGTTTTCCTCCTATCTGACAAATCGCACACCATAATGCAGGCACCACACTCTATCCTTCTCAATGCTCCTCTATTCTTAATGGCATCGGCCCTCCCCCCGCCAAGTAGTTCACGAACACTGGACAATGGTCCTTGTCATGCCCCTGGCCTTTGCATTTTATGCACCATACCTCCTCGCGCACCTCTGGCTGAGTTGTCCTATCTTGTTTCAAACTCTGCATTTCCAAACACAAATTTTTCAGTTGCGCGTGGATTTTTTGGACTCCCAGGCCAGGATCTTGCATTGGGGTCTCATTTAGTCTCATTGCAATCTCCAAAGATTTGGCCTGGGTGGATAACTTTTGCTGTGATACCGCCATCCTTAAATGCAGCGTTAGTGATGCTACAAACCATGTGCGATGTTGTCCATCTGTCAAGGTCATGTTGGCTTCACAAATCATACTCTTCAGTCTTTGATCCAGATCCCATGGGGTCTCGCATGGAAGCATCACAATTTCCTTAAATCCGATAATCGATTGTGTCTCTGATTTTGGCCTGCTAAATTCCCTATTCAGCGCATCCTGGATATCTGTGATCCCTACATTTGTATGGTCATTAGAATGCTTAATGTACCATGTTAGTGCGCGATCCAGCAACGCGCTTACCATCGTTTCCTTCTTTATATTGTCATCCACGACTCTTTGTGCTTCCCATACAGCTTTTACCACGAACCAAAATTGGTTTGGATCTTCTTTCCCTACTCCTCTGAATAGCGGCAATTTTATCATGCTCACCATATTGAACTGTGGTGGTGGCAAAGGTGGTGTGAGCAGAGATGGAGGTGAATATGGTGAGACTAGTGGTGGGGTAGGTGGAGGTGGTATGCACGGAATTCACTGCCTTATCAGACTGATCGCACTTCTTGGTGAAACGTTCGCGAGCTCTTCCTCTCTTTCTCATCGAGGTGGAATCAAGGGGCTAGTTTCTATTTTTGCACTACCTTCATTTCTATAGATCCTCCCATTTCACGTAGACCCAAACATCAATTTATTCGCTTAACTCACTTTTCACACAATATCATTTTAATCCAAGTGTTCAAAGATTTAATGTACTTTCCTTGCGGTCCTTTGAGGAAGCATCTTTCTGCCTCGCTGTAGCTAACTAAAGTATCTACTGCGAACTCAATGATAAACCCTCCTATAATTCGATTGAGCCAATGGTCCACAACACGCGCGATCTAATCTTCCGATGCTTCTAGTCTGCGCACCAATTCTGGAGTCCACACAATCGATTTGTCGAGCCTACACCTTCCCTGACTGTCTACTAACTTCGCGATCCACTCATACAACTCAGAGGCGAAGGATGCAAAGAAAATTTCATGGATTTCCGTATATAAGTAGCGCTCTAACCATTGTTTCTTTGATACTCGCGAATTTTTGTTTTTCTGCACTGTGAACTCATGAATCTTTCTATCCAACCACCCTTCAATTTCTTTCTTCGTCGGATTCTAGTGACACGACATCAGACATCCTTTATGCAGATCCCGATCCCAGCAATGGAACCATTTGTTGGCTTGTTGGGGCCTAACCCGGGTTCAGAGTTGATTTAGCCAAACAAATCCCGGTACTACTGGCCCTTTCGACAACAGTCCATGGAACATGGACTGAGGTCTCACTCGAAGTAGTATGGGAGGATGATAGAACCAGGTTTCTACACCATAGAGGTGTCTGATGGTTTTCAGTGCTCAGTGGTTCAACCCTGCATGCACATCGCTACGCAGACTTACACGTGCCTCGCAGCCCAAGGTGATGCCTTCGCATAGCCCTACTCGGGGGCCGAACAGTGTTATTACCCAAGTCTTTACTAGTAATCTGATATTAGTTGATTAACTTAGCTTACTTGCATGTGTAAAGTACTTAGCAATATAAATCATTCATACAAGTGCACGCAGTAAATAAACAATACATTAGCAATTTATATCAAACATGTAATAACTCAAGAACAGATACACACAATTTGGAATAAACATCTTTTATTATTCTCTTCTCTGGTTACAAACTCGACTCTGCCTTATGCACTCGGCTGCAGGGTTCTGCGCACTCAGCTGCGGACTCTACTAGGCCTCTGCACACTCAGCTGTAAAGTCTTCTCCTACCCTATGACCCAAGACACACTTAGACACTTTCTCTGTGCTTCTACTTTTTATCTATTAGATTCCATTAGATGTCTTTACAACTTAGAGCCTCGCTCTATTTATATAATTCCATGCTCCACGGACCATGGGTAGGCCGACATTACATTCAAAACTTAGGGCGAACAACCCTATGACTCTAACATACATTTCGCACCCGAAATTTGTAGAGCTTTACAACAATATCAAGTCAAAACTTGGGCTTTGAGCCCCAAAACATGCTGTGGGGGGATTCCATGCCCAACAATGACTCATGACATGACTCGACACGACAATGCTAATTTTCTGGTAATATCTTGTTGATTGTGGTGTCCATGTCAATATGCAGTGCTGCTGAGTGATGCGTGTGCTCTTGGTGTATCATAGATTCACCTCCGCATGGAAAGGTGTGTAGAGTCTTCGATGGTCTTGGTATTCACTTGATGTTGCACGTGCATGTCTCTCCTTCACTGGTACTTGGCATGCTTCATGTGTTCATCTATTCGTAAAAAATTCTCCTAGCATGCACTCCTTATTCATATCATTTGTCGTCGTGCCATGTCTCATCCACGTACTTGTATCTACAACCACTCATGATGAGACGACATCAAATCCAGAAATATCCTAGTCTACCATGATCCATCATCTTTCATTTTCAGATGCAGGTGACCAAGAGAGAGGACATGGCTCTGAAACTGCGCACAGCACAATTTAGCCTGGGATGCGAGCTCCAGGCATTATCAAGTAAAATTGTGTAGAGGTTACTAGGAGGCTGAGATGAGCAGTCTAAAACAATAGTAACCATCTGTAGGATCTCGCTTGGCTCGAGGGAAAACTGCACAAATTTTTCAAGGAGACAGTGCAGATAACAGGGAGGACACTGGTAGTGAAAACTGCATAGATTGTCCATGGAGGCTGGAAGTTGGGCTATGAGAGCTTGCTGGTTAAGACTATGCAGAATTGGGAGGCTGGCCCACAGGACTTGTCAGCATAGTTTCTAGGCTGAGACGGTGTCGGGAAGCTAGAGGACAGCCCAAGAAAATTGCGCAGTTTTCAGGAGGAGCAGTAGGCCGACTAGTAGGGGAACTGGCTGACAGAACTACACAAATTGTTAGAAAATTATATATTACGAAGCAATGGAACACATAAAATATTGCAGAAATATAAGCACAAAAAATGCATAAAACAAGAGAGACATAGATATACGTGGTTCACCCAGTTTGGGCTATGTCCACTTCGAACAACTAGTCCTTCCTTTCTATTATCCAGCAAAATGAAGAGACACAACCTACAACAGATCCACTATAATATCCTTTGTTTTCTCTCATAGTCTCACCTCTCTACTTCTCACTCAGAGAATACACATCTATTACACAACTTCAAATACAATGCCCTCATACAAAGAGAGGGGTTGCCTTCTAGGGAAAAAAACCCTAAACTAAACATAAGTTCTACTGTCAGAT